>SNQJ01S0045787.1:61523-89180 GCA_010110895.2 Picea sitchensis
GCCTACTCAACTTAATATGTGATGCATTGTTAGAGTTGAGTAATCTAACAATTGCAAGATGAAGTGTGGAAATTTCAAAGTGAATGTTTTGGAATTAGTAGCATTTACATTGAGCATATCTAACTTAATATGAATGTAGTGGTTTTGTTAGAATTAACTACTCTAACAAATCACAGGTGAAGTGACAGTGACATCGAAGGTCCAACGTCAAAGACGTAGAGGAAGACTCCAAACATGTAAACAATTGTAGAAGAGGAAGAAGATGATATTATCTATTGTTGACAAGTTGAAATTCTGCTTGGTAATAATTTGTGATGTAAAATCATTCCTTGGCCTGCTTTGTAAAGGGAATTTGTCGGAATGATAAGCAGGAGGAACAAAGATGTTGTTCTGGAACAACAAAGAAATTAGTCCAAGGGAAGCTAGAGATAATGGAAGTTGTGTGGAAGCAACATAAGTGGGGAAGTAGCAGGATGATTGCGGACAAACAAGGTAAATTTTGTGAATTGTGTTGAATAAAACAAACTCATGACCATTTGTTAAGGCGAGTCACACATTGTTTTTAGCAAGTCCACGATGTAATGTTTATTGGCATGATGTATTGATCCTTGAAATGTTTAAGCTTGTACCTGGTATATCCATGTGATGGAGTATGTAATGTATGTACCTGTATTCATGTAACATGAAAAGGGCACATCACTGTAAGACTTCACTAGGCATGCATACCCCTTTTCCATGTATCCCTATCGATTTGTAGTGCAAACACCTCTATTATAGAGTTTGTTAACACTTGTGAAAGTGAGTTGTGTCATGGGTTGAATGCATGCTCTATGGGTGGGCTCTGGGAGGTGCATAGGAAACGATGAGTCTTACATTCAGGGGGAATTCATCCAAAGGTTGAATGAACCATGTACTTGAAGGACATTCTACTATACCGGTGGTTGCAACCACTGATGACCCATGCATTCTGGTGGATGATTGTCTCTTTATATGGACTTTGGCAATTTGGTGATGCATGATCGAGGTACGAAGAGAAAGTACCAGGTTGGACCATACATAGACTTTGCTAATCAGGAGGTGCTTCGATTCAAAGGACTTGGTGATAATGAAGAGCCAACTTGGTGATAGTAAAGACAAGTAGGGGGAGTTTTGGGATATGTAACTCCCACTTGTCTTAGTTGTGATCATATTTAATTATTGAGTTTATTGGTCATTATTAGGTAGGGTTCTAGTCTCTACGAGAAGGAGTCTATTCCTAGTCTCTAGGAAGTGGTTAGATCTAGTTGGATTTGAGAGATATTCTCACAAACTAGATGCTTCGTTGTTTGGTGCGAGGTTGAGATATTTCTTCAACCATTAGATCAAGGTAGTTGTTTATCTTGAGACAAAGCTTATGTCTTTATATGTACTCTATTTAATTGTTTAATAGAGCCCTCAAGCACAATTTTGGTGTGTCTAATTATTGTCTACTCTCCCTCTCCCATTCCCAATACAAACATTACAACTCACTTCCTCTTGCTCTTATAAACAATTTCCCTGGGGTTGGTTGAACATCCATCAATTATGATGGGGTCATTATTAAGTTCCCATTTGTTTAATGAAGAATGTAAAGAGACTTAAAGTGTGATTATGAATATTGATGAGAAAGAAGGGAAAAGTAGTAATGCAATTTTTGAAATTTTGCTTAAGCAAGAAGCATTTTTTGCTTTATTGAGAGTGTTAGAAATAACATTGCATATGCATATTTGGTTTCATCCGAAAATATAAATACATGCTTTTTTATTTGAAAAAAAGAGGTTCCCTTTTGTTGAAAAAACAATGTATATTATAAAATAGTCATAGAGTATTGACTCAGGCCTTTCAAGGCCTTATTTCTTAAATTATTCACCTTCTATTTGAGGGATTTTCAAACATGATTGAAAATATTGACCCCTCAAATGCCTTATAAAACCTTATTGTCATAGAGTCTTTACCCCAAATGACAAGATACATCTTCATTAACCAAGGGTTGTTTTTCACAAATATATGGACGACATGCATAGATTATGGCCTTTCAAAGCCTTATTTATTGAAGTATTCCCCTGACTTGACACCTCTTCATTAGCTAAGGGTTTGTGAGGAAACATATGAAGGGTTGACTTAGATTAGGTCCTTTTAAGGCCTTATTCATTGAAGTATTCACTCGACTTGACACCCTTTAGGTTTGCATTTTGAGGAATTTGAACCCTCTCAACAGTTAATAAAGCTAAGGTTAAAATGGATCTAAACTAGTAGATTAGACAACTTGATTTGTCTTATTCATACAATCAATTTCCTTAGATTTCATTGAGTATCCATGAATCATGAATCAAAACAAGGACATGTTATCAAGTTCCCTTTTGTTAAAAGACACATTAAAATATCATGCAAAAGTAAAAGTAACATAAAATATATTGTTATAATGATTTTGGTTTCCTTTAGTGTAATGAATGGTTGACTTAGCTTAGGGCCTTATTATACCTGCCGATAGGCATGGTATATAGTGTTGAGTTAGGTTTGACTTTCTATTAGTTCATGGTTGATCATAAAATATACACCCATTTATCTAAAGTTTTAAAAGATAATGATTAATTTTAAATTTTAAATCTCATTTATCTGATATCTTATTGGCCAAAAACTTTGAAGTCTTATTGCTGCCTTCACTTCCCCCAATGTAAATGTAATAAATATTTCTGCCATCTAGTCATTTCATGCCTACTCCTTCTCTCCCTATCTCCTTAAACAATACTTTCATTATTATATTCGGCAGGTATATGCTACCTAGTAGCCTTGTTTATTGAAGTATTCACTGGACTTGACACCTTTTAGGTTTGCATTTTGAGGAATTTGAGCCCTCTCAACACTAATAAAACTAGGGTTAAAATGGATCTAAACTAGTAAACTAGACAATTTGCTTTGTCTTAATCTTCTAATCACTTTCCTTAGATTTCATTGAGTATCCATAAATCATGAATCAAAACAAGGACATATTATCAAGTTCCCTTTTGTTAAAAGACACATTAAAATATATCGTTCAAAAATAAAATAAACATAAAATATATTGTCATAATAATTTTGGTTCCCCTTAATGTAATATATAGCTCTACTGATAAGTGATGTTTTTTAATGACGTCAAATTGATGTATGAGACCCCTTGTTTGTGGGACAAGAGATACCCTCAATAATTTGACTCCTAAAGTCCACACAAGTACACATTCCCCAAATATGATGACAACAAAAACATGGAATAGAACAATATAACCCTGAAACTGATTTTACAAAACCAAAATTGTGAGACAATATCTTCAACTAATGCAAAGTCTCTATCATAATTACATAATACATAAATTTAAATAATAATTATCCAGATTTTTAAAATTCAATTAAATGTTAAAAAATAAAGATCTTTATCTTTATGTCAAAGCAAGCATCCGACAAATTCATATATGCCGTTCCTTCCTTTGGGCCGTGCCACGCCTGCAGGCTGCGAGTGCGCTACCAACACCAAAGGGAACGGCAACGCCAACGCATACGCATGTTTTTAGTTGGAGAAATAAATACTTTTTGGTTGTGTTTGTCTGTTGTATATGAATTCCCATCCCTTCGGACAACATATCTGCCGCTACCGGCCTTTCACCAGAACCTCCCTGTTTTTCGTTAGGGTTTGCGAATCCCGGGCATTACCAGAACCAGAAGTCACAGGCAGCTTTGGAATTTGTGGAAATCATCAGCTCGCAGATCTTGCTTAAATTCAACGATGGAGGACGACTGGGGTAAGTGTCTTTTTTACTGCGTATTTATTTCTTCCCTTCCAGTCTTCGTCTGATGTGCGGCGGCGGTGGCCTTTATATACAAAATTTCACAGAGACCAAATGCCAAACATGAGATTTTAGCTATGGTAACTATTCCAATTATCTATAATTTACCCTGTTACTGCGCTGGGTCAATAATAAATAGTCAGAGACCTTAGAAGCACCGTGCCACGAAGCCTAGACCTTTCAGAGTGATTGTCACAGGTTATGATCCTCCGACCTTTTTGCAACCGCTGCTTGGTTCTACTAGCATTGGCTACATGTTAGATTTATTAAGAAAATGCAAATAAAAAATCACCTTATCAATCTGGACTCTGGCATCTTGTTGAAGTACAAGTTGTTCAAATCGCCGCCTTACCAAATTTTGTTGCATTTGTTTGTATCGGCATCGTCTATAGCATCCCTGACACTATTTTATTTCTTATTGTTGGGATATTACATTTGTGAAAGGCAAGTCCATCCAGGCAGTAATTTAGGTTTATTTTATTTTGTTATATGTGAACGGACCAGCTCGCTCATCATGCAATCTCATGTACCATAGCATATTGACACCCAATAAAGACATATGCATCTCTTATGCTGGCATTGCAGGAGAGATTTTGTCATATTGGCTCAGTCTGTCTTGAACTTTGACCAGGGAAGATACATTTTAGAACTTGAATTGGCCAAAATTAGGCAAAACATGTGGTGTGAGACTAAGAAAAATTACTTACAACCTTAAATTGCCCTTGCAACCAATTTGACCATAATCTTGAAGCAAAGCCTCTTAAGTGAACTCTAAGAAAATGACCGTTCAAGATTCAAAACGGTCAAACGTATGTCACATGTTTTGCAAAATTTAAAACCTTACCCAAGAAAATTAAAATTTGAAAAGTCACATTTTATCTATGTTATGCCTTCCTATAATAACTGTGTGATAGGTTCAAATTGCAGGGAGTAACTAGGGACAATAATGGCAGGGTTTTTTCCCTTTATCAAATTAAATGACGAATTTTATTGATTTGTTTTCTTCAAAGATTTTTTTTCAAATTACGTTGTGGTCAAATTCAAATGCGAACACGAACCAGGGGACTTTACTTTGAACTGTTTGTGATTTTGATTATATTACAGCATGTTATATATAACTGACCTTTTCGAATAGAAGATAGTAGGTGTAGGTTTATAATCTGATGAAAAGGTGGAGCTACTTTACGTATCAGTGTTTATAAAAATTGTGAAGGGTGAAGCAGGGAAATGATAAACATATAGCTGAAATAAACATTCTTTATACATTGAATACTATATCTATTTATGAAAATTACTTACAAGCTATTCTTTCATGAATAACCTGATTGGTGATTTCACTCCTTTCAGAATGTGTTTGAAGACTAGAGTTTGCATTAATTTGATTGAACCTGTTCGTGTTTTAGTTTTAAATGGATGATTTTCAATCATTAGGGGCATGGATCCTTAAAGAAGGAAATATGGCAAGCATGAATTCACAAGCCCTGCAACTAATGGGAATGCACTCTTTAGTGGAAGTCATTAGAGGTTGTATGGGCATGCAGAACTACAATATGACCATTGCAGGGATTTTGATTCTAATAACCATTGACCATCTATTGAGTTCAAGCTTTGTTAAATTGAAAGGTCATTTTGAGTATCTGTGCCATCAAAAGATGAAACATTGGAAGGAGTAACAGATTAAAACTGCAAAATGTTCTGAAGACTCTGGTGTTTACTTCACATTTTCGTGAAGAAGTCCAGGAAGAATCATGAAGGGAGTTGAGGAAATCTTCAATAATTGAATTTTAGCAGCAAACTACACACATATTATTGAGATTGTACTTTGCATTGTGGTTTGCTCATTATGTGACGACATCTAATGATATGAGTGATGGTATATTACCTTCTATTAGTGGTAGGTTGCTAACTGTTTTCTTCATGTTTGCATATGAAGAAAGTTTTCTGGTTAAAACGAAATGAATTTGGTTTTTAATATAATATAAGTGGTCTGCCAAACAAGATTATCTGCTACAACTTCTAGAGGTTTTAACGTTTATGTTCTTTCAGGGTCTCTTGCAAGTATTCATTAGCCAAAAATGTTGATATTCTGCAAAATAATTATGCAAATGATAATTGCAAATACCATGATGGGGGTAACATTGCATGACTTAGTAGGATGAACTTTTATTGTTATTTTTTAAACTTGTAAAGATATCTGTTTCACCTGTCATGCGAACAAAATGTTGTAATACTCTTCTAGGAGTTAATATGTATCTTCCAAGGTATTGGTATGTCTAATAATGTATGGTTTACATTATACTGGATCAACAAGGAACAACCATACATTTGGTTAAGATTTCACATATGTTTACCAGATTCCTGAGTAGAAAAACAGATTTTTACAATACCGGTTTATTTCAAAGATGTAGACAGACAAATTGTATATCTTATTGTGTTAAGATCATTACAAGGGAGCTAATGTATCTTTTGCTAGGATCTCATATAAATTTTACAATCTTTTCCTATACTCATCTTTTGAAAGCACTAGTTTGTAGGATTTCTTGTTTCAATAAGGATTTCTGAATTTCTGTCAGTGGTCATGTATCTTCTTGGTTGGCATATTAGTCTGTTGTTTTGTTATTCTTGATTTTCCAGCTGTTTTCTTTTTGTATGCGCTTGTAGGTAGGCCAATATGTGCGCTTATAATGAGTTGTGTTCTAAATTGCAGAAGCTGAGGATTTTGTGCCAATACCTCCAGTCATTGCCAAGGAGAAACCAAAAGGCACATGGGATGACGAAGATGCTTCAGATGAAGATGTTAAAGAGTCTTGGGAGGATGAAGAGGCTATTGTAGTAAGTAGTCCTTTCTTTGCCTACATATACGAAATATATGAAGAAGGCTTATGAGTAGGCCATTGATTTTAGATTAATGTTTTCTTTTTATTTTTCTAAACAGTGCATAATGGTCCAAGGTATGCTTACCTCATGCTCTTTGGGCAACAGCTATTGATCAATATTCTGATATGATATGTGTCATGAGCGCATCAATTCGTTCTTGTTTGCCTACTTTTTCTTGTTTTCCTTTTTGAAAAAATCATCTTCTAGTTCATTACTGAACAATAAAAATACATCAAGAATTTTACACTATGGAGCCAAAGTGTGAGCATATAGTTTTCCCCTCCCTAAATAGACAAGAAGGGCTAGCATGTCAGCTTTGGCTCTGATGAAAAGAGAGTCAACATGTTTCCTGAAAATGCCAATCCTGGCTGAAATTTGAATAGCTAACTCTGATATAAAATATATAGACTTCTCCTAAGTGAAATTGATTAGTTGCTCCGTTATAGGTTACACGACATCACCTTTTTGACAAAGGAAATAATACCTATCAATTTTATGGCACCTAAAATGTTCCTTCATGCTGTTAGACCGTCCATTTGCTGGAAGGAAGTATCCTTTTTCTTGTTGTATATGAAAAAGAGAGTGGTGTGTTCAACATCAACCCCTGCCTTTAAGGCTCTGGCAACTTTGCAACTCCACATAACATGCTTAATAGTTTCTTATTTTTGGAAAATAATGCACTTGTCTTAAAGGAAGATCAGGATTTCCAAATATCTTGACACGGTGCAAACTACTCTAGTCTTGAAGGAAGAAGGGAATTCCCAAATGCTTCAACACCTCCTAAGCCATCTTGTTTTATTGTCTTGAATAGCCCTGTTATCATACAAACTTGCTCTTTTTGAGATAAAGTCCTAAAGCTCAAGTGCAGCCTTGATGACAATAAGAGGGAGGCCACTGTCACCTCACCAACCCTCTTCTTTACTTCAGGCCGGCTCTTCTCTCGCTTAAGGGGGGCTCCCCTAGGATAAGATTGCTGGGATTTAGAGCAATGAGTTTCAAGGTTATGTGAAGAGTAAATCCAGCAAAATGTTTTTTTGAATTTCATTAAGAGAATAAGAGTGATGGAACGACCGGAAACTAGTGCCTTTTCATTGGGCATATGGGGTCAACTAAGGTTCCTCATTCAGAAATTACAAGTGGAACCAAAGTGATAATTAGGGGAGTCCACTACATGCCCTAATAGATCACCCTAGTTGCTTCTTAAACTTCAAGAAGATCAACGGGAACGATCTCCACTAGAATTCTTCCAATGTCTTTGAGAAGGAATCTGTCAAAGAAGGGAGAAGTGGGTGCACCGCCATCACTAGAGAAGTACACCACATTTACAGCCATTCAAGGATAAATACCACAAGGAAATGAAGAGACCATTCACTCACCACATCACACACAAAGCCATTCATTCATTGACCATCCATTGATTTAGAAACATCCACAAACAACACCTTCATGAGAGTGCTCTAGCTAGCCATCCATAGCACAAAAAAGAAGATAAAAATCTCCAACAGAAATTTCAGAAATGACAAGGGATTTCTCCCCCAATCCAACCATGAATAATAATGAGGAAGCGCATGTCTATTTATAGAGAGATGCTCAACTTCCTTTACAATAAAATATTAGTATTTCAAAAGTTACCTTGATAATTATCCTATGGAAGAGTAAAGTACACTGTTCTCCAACTAACTAATCCAAAATACATGAAAAATTCAAATGGTCAAGCCACATGTACAACGATCAAGGTGAAAATAGCCCTAAGGAGCTAAAAGGCCCCCTCTAAAGAAGGAAAAATGTGGCTCTCATATGCAACGTCTAGCCTCCAATGGGTGAGTCATTAATTCAATCTCCACCAAGTGTGCAAAGGAAGTCTTCCAATTCACACCAAAGCAAGTAGATGCTCAACCGACTCCTCATAATCTGCAAGTCGATCCTCCTAGATGGATGTGTGACTCATCTTCCATAAATGTTGACCATGTCAACAAGCTCCAACATCCTCATTCTTCTTCCAATATGGATTTCATCTTCTAATCATGACTTCATAATGGATGCCCACAATAAGGAGGCGTTCTACAAATAGGGCTTTCTTTGGCCATATTAAAGAGCTGTCTGTGCTGGGTGTATTCCTTCTTGGGTTCCCTTTTCTTTCTGAATGTTCTCCCAGAAAAATTTACAGCCCGATATAGTTTGATTCGCTCCTCAATTAAAGCAACAATAACTTTAAAATGGAACATATCCATAGCAACTCTCCTTGAAGTCTGGACGCTTTACAATAAATGAAGTGCCGGCTTGACTTTGACTGTGTCAAGGGTTCTGCAGCAGATATCACATTTGGATATATACAAGAGCTGAAACCTCAATATCTACACCAAGGTGTATTCTTTCTTCACCGTTCAGAGCAGCAACCCCTTATCCCCTTTTCATTATGCCTACAGAGTTCATGACCAGCCAAGTTGTTTTGGATATGGGAAGACAGCACCAAAAGTTGCACTCTCCTGTAGCTACCTGCTGCTGTTCTGATGATATAACACCCTATACACATTAACCTGAAAATGATGAAGATATGCTATGTGAAGTGTCATTTAGAAGTGTTAAAAAGGTGTGCTCTGCTCTGTCCAGTGAATTATGCAGTTCCGAGGCAACCGCAGATATATAAATATTCTTCAGTCATAAAACGAAAATGAGTTGGCCCTAGGCTTCACTAGCCATAGGTCGGCTTCCAGAATTTGCCATACAAATTCGCCCTAAGAAGATAAATAGGCTCAGGTCGGCCTCATCCACAAAATCGTAGTTCCAGTATTCTGTCCATAATGCTGGTTGAGAGGGGGACGTGTTGGAGTACTAGGATCTTCTTTGGATCATGCCACTTCACTATTCAACTCTCTATAATCGACTCTTTTGCCTTAGACAGCTCATTAGGATCCTTCCGTGTTGGGTATTGAGACTTGGGAATAAATTGATGCATTGTGATGCAGACCCCCTATCCCTCCTAAGGGCTGCGCGACCTCCCGGTCAGGATCTTATGATTCTGGAGCCGAAATGGCTCTTCGGGTTCCGAACTGGAACCCTTCGGACAATTACACAGGTCCCTTACGAATGCTCAGTTGGCTTTTTCGGGCGTCAAGCGTGAACTCCCACAGGGCGCGACCAAGGGCTGTGACCAAGTGCCAAGTCGAAAAGGCGTTTATCGGGGATCGGGACTTCCCGAGTCAAGTGTCTCGCCTTCTGGTCTCTCGAACCTCCGGTAGCCGAAATGCCGAAATGGCCCGACTCTCACTCCTTCGGAATTTCGCGTTTCGCGAAATCTGGATGCAAGGGATATCCTTGCACCTTAGGGTTTCCGGTCGCCGAAAATCCGAAATACTCGACGCCTATTCTTTCGGGATTTCGCGTTTCGCGAAATTAGGATGCGCGAGATGTCCTTGCTCATTAGAACCTTCGGTCGTTGAAAAGCCGAAATGCCCGGCACCTCTCGATTTCGAGATTTCGCATTTCGCGAAATTAGGATACAAAGAGTATCCCTGCTCCTTGGAGTCGCCGAAATGCCCGAATGCCGAAACGCCGAAATGCCTTGGCGTTCAATCAACGGCTCACAATAATCCCTGTGATCGACGGCTCACGTCGAATCGCGGTTTTGCTATTTCACGATTCGGGGTTCTGAGGGACTAGAACCTCTGTCTTTCCAACTCTCGGTACCCGAAGTCCCAAAATGGACCAACGGTCTAGATCGTCCTGTGATTGACGGCTCTGATCGAATCGCGACTTCGCGATTCGGGGTTCTGAAGAACAAGAGCCTCGGTCCTTCCACCTCCTGGTACCCGAAGTCTCGAAATGAACGTCGAGAAACTCTCGCCGCTAACCTCCTTGCAGCTCTACTTGATCCGACGGCCTGCGGGGTTTCGGTGTTCCTCCTCGAGGATTCTCCACCATCCGTTCGGAATTCCGAACTCTCCTCCTGGATCTATGCAGGGTTAAAGCCTGTGCTCCTTCCTTCAATCAGACGACCTGTGGGGATTTCCACCTCGATCCAACGCTCAATGACGTTCTTCCTCCTGAGCTTTTACTTGATTTTGACTTAGGAGATTTCTAAGTCTGCGAAGACTCGGTCTTCGCTCCTTCCAGGGAATGGGTTCCTGGATCTTGATAACACTTTCCGAAGTGCTATTCCTCCTGAGCTTTGTCTGGTTCAGACTCCGGCTCCCACGCACTCCTTGCGTTTGAGGGAGTTCGATAGCTCAGATTCACGACGGTTTCTCTCTGGCTTGATGCACACCTTGCAGAGCTCCTAGTGAAGAGAAGACAATTCCACAACGTTCCTCCCTGGCTCGATGCACACCTTGCAGAGCTCCAAATGAAGAGAAACAATTGAAACTGCCAAAATCTCACAGTTCCATTCACTTGTTTATAAAACAGAAAATAATAGGAAAATGCACACAGTCCAAGCTCAACACATTTGGATCAATTTTCCATTCTGTTATATTCACAAGTGCCCAATGGCTACAGATTACATTCAAATTTACAGTAACTCAAAAGATTGAGATCTCCTGCTACTCGCAGTTCTCTCTTACAACTAATTTTTYTCTGTATTCCCGCTCTCTCTAATTGGGTGTGTAAACTTCTACATAACTCAAAGATGTTTCTATGGTTTCCCTTGGCTACTTGCCTACTCTAAGATTCCTCCTACACTATCTAAGTTCAGTCGCATTCCAGAGCCGAAGTGGAAACTCCTGCTCTGTTTACAATTTTCAAAACGTGCCTCAAAGGGTAAAATTCGACATTGATTCAAGTGTGCCTCCAAAGGTGAATTCCGACGTTGAGTGAAGGCGGATTTCAAAAAATCGGCTGCAATTGTCAACATTGAATTTTTGAAAGAACTCACACGTGTTGAGTGGTCCTACCTTTGCGCGCTTGCCAACGATGCTCCTGCATCATACTCCCCTTGACAAAAATTCATGGACTCCTGTCCATGAGCTCCTCTACTGATTTTCCCTGCTTTTGGATAGCAGCTTCGTTTTCCCAACTGGCATCCCTTCCATTTGACCAGATACTCAAAATAAGTCTTCCTCCTGGTCTTTTTGCCAATCCTCTGATCAACAATTTTCTCCATCTGCGGCTTTTCTGCCACAGGCATCTGTTTCTCCCACTGAATCTTTCCTTGATCTTCTGACCCTTCAGTGTCATTTTTCCTGTAAGGATACAGGTCATTTTGCATCAAACTTCCTCAAGATCTTACAGGGTCATATCTTTTTCATCTTCAATTTGTTATATGTTCCCCTAGGGAACCTTTCCTTCTTGAGGTGTGCTAAAACCTGATCTTCCACTTCAAATTGAAGTTCCTTGCGATGCTGATCAACTCTGTGTTTGTATTTTTGATTAGAACTCTGTAATTGTTTTTTGATCCGACCATGGAGTCTCTGCATCTCAGCAGCAAAATCCTCTGCTCCAGCGCTTCTGATCTCTCCCTGTTCCAAGTCCCTTAACTCAGACACTCCCCTGGGTTGCATTCCATAGAGTATTTGGAACGGGCTCCTTCCAGTGCTTCTGTTTGGTGAGTCATTGTATGCAAATTCTGCTTGTGGCAGAATCTGATCCCATTGGTTATGATGTTCAATAACCAGGCTTCTCAATAAGTTTCCCAAACTTCTATTTACCACCTCAGTCTGCTCATCCGTCTGAGGGTGATAAGTTGAGCTGAAGGACAAATCTGTCCCCATCTTTTTCCACAACGTCCTCCAAAAGTGACCAACAAATTTTGTGTCTCTCTCTGAGACAATGCACCTGGGTAGGCCGTGAAGTCTCACAACTTCTCTGAAAAATAGATTTGCAACATGTGTTGCATCACTGGTCTTCTGGCATGGGATGAAATGTGCCATCTTTGAAAATCTATCCACCACCACAAATATGGAATCAAATCCTCTTTGTGTCCTTGGCAATCCCAACACAAAATCCATGCTTATTGCATCCCAAGGCCTCTCTGGTATTGGCAATGGTTGATACAATCCAGTGTTCTGTCTTTTCCCCTTTGCATGTTGGCAGATTCTACATCTATTCACCAACTTTATCACAYMTGTTCTCATACCTRGCCAATAGTACGAGYTGWTCAAYTGTGMAWWYKTTTWATCATGGCCGAAATGTCCAGCCAATCCTCCACTATKCTTCTCCTTCAGAAGATTGTCCCTCATTGAGCATCTTGRTATGCACAATTGATTTCCTMTGAACAWMAATCCTTCCTRAACCATATACTYTRTCCACTGACTTCTATYTCTYAGTACAKGGMTTGTACATGMTTYRTAGGCCTCYTTGAAATCTGTATCATCACAATACATATCCTTAAGGTGTTCAAACCCCAAGGTCTTCACCTGGAATTCCTGCAGAATTAAACATCTCCTGCTTAACGCATCAACAACCTTGTTAGCATTCCCAACAATATGTTTTATGACAAAAGTAAAATTTTGCATATATTCAACCCATTTTGCATGCCTCTAGTTCAGTTTCTCTTGTCGGGTTATGAATTGTAAAGCTTGGTTATCGTTGTACAAGACAAACTCTTGCGGGACAAGATAATGCTTCCATTTCTTCAATGCTTGAATTATGGCATAAAACTCGTTGTCATATGTGGAGTATTTCCTCTTAGTCTCATTCAACTTCTCGCTGAAATAGGCAACAGGTCGATTGTCCTGACTCAGAACTACTTCTATTGCAACTCCACTTGCATCACATCTTACCTGAAATGTCTTTTCGAAATTCGGCAAGACCAGAATTGGTCATTCTGTTATCTTCTCCTTCAGTATATTGAAGCTCTTTTCAGCCTCCTCTGTCCATTTAAAGGACTTGTGCCGTTTCTTCACTATATCCATCATTGGTGCACAAATTCCACTGAAGTCTCTAATGAACTTTCTGTAGAAACTTGCTAAACCATGAAAGCTCCTTACCTAGAACATGCTCCTTGGTGACGACCATTCTCTGATCGCTTTCACCTTCTCTGGATCCATCTTTAGTTCATTCGAAGAGATCACCAAACCCAAATAAATGAGTTCTGTCTTCATAAAAGAGGATTTCTTCAAATTGATCAGCAGCTTCTCCTGCTGTAGCCTCCTCATTACTAGCGTTAGGTGTCTCAAATGCTCCTCTTTAGTCCTGCTAAAGACCAGTATATCGTCCAGATATACAACCACGAACTTGCCAATGAAATCTTTTAGAATTTCATTCATCAGCCTCATAAAAGTGCTCGGGGCATTCGTTAAGCCAAATGGCAGAACTAGCCACTCATACATGCCTTCATTCATCTTAAAGGCTGTTTTCCATTCATCACCTTCTCTCATCCTGATCTGGTGATATCCACTTTTCAGGTCTATCTTAGAAAAGAAATTTGCTCCACTTAAGCAATCCATTAAATCATTCATTCTTGGTAAAGGGAATCTGTACCTGATGGTGATCTTGTTGATGGCTCTCGAGTCTGTGCACATTCTCCATCCTCCATCTTTCTTTGGGCTTAACAAAGTTGGTACTGTGCATGGGCTCGGACTTTCTCTGACCAAACCCTTATCCAACAACTCTTGGACTTGGTTCCTCACCTCCTCATTCTCTCCACGTGTTAATCTGTACGCTGCCTTGTTTGGCAGGCTTGCTCTTGGTATCAAGTCGATATGATGACTGATACTCCTGATGGGTGGCAATGAGTTTGGCAGCTCATCCACCACTATATCAACAAAATTATCCAGCAGCTCCTGAACTTCTTCAGGTAAATCATCCACTGATGTACTTGTAAGGATGACTCTGGGCTTCCTCACCACAACGAACTACATCTCCTCTTCTTCCTTGACTTCTTTCAGGAGTTCCTTCCCGCTCATGAGAAGTATGCTTGTGCTGGCTTCCTCCTTTTCTCTCTTCTCCTCCATTGGCAACAACATATGCATCCTACCATTCTTCTCCAATGTATATGTATTCTTTCTTCCATCGTGAATGACATTTCTGTCAAACTGCCATGGTCTTCCCAACAGAATGTGGCATACGTCCATGGGAATTACATCACATAGGATTTCATCTTTATATCCTCCTATTTTAATTTCAACCAGGCATTGTTTAGTGATCGTTACTTGGTGTCCTTTTTGCAGCCATGAGACTTTGTATGGCCTCGAATGTCCAATTGTCTTCAGCTCCAATTTCTCCACCATCTCTGTGGATACTAGATTGTCAGTGCTCCCACTGTCAATGATCACCTTGCATACTTTATCCTTAGTCTTGCAAGCTGTTATGAAGAGATTGTTTCTCTGCACTGGCTTTTCAATTTCTGCCTCTGGTTTTAAGAGAACTTTTCTCAACATCAGGGATGCTCCATCCTCTGCTTCTTCTGCCTCAACATCTCTTCGTTGTGCTTCTGAAATGTGAGCTTCTCCTCCTTCTTTCTTCTTCTCGGGACATTCCCAAGACACGTGCCCTACCTTTCCACAGTTATAACACCTTACTCCTCCTCTGCCTCTTCCTCTAGAAGAGTTTCTTCCACCATTCTGTCTCCCTCGTGAACTTCCTCCTCGTTCCGAGTGATTGTGTGGTTTCTCAGCCTCGTCCTTAGACTGATGTGCTGTGTCACGGTTAAATCCCTTACTTTTGCTTGGGATCGAGCTCTTACCTCTTCCTCGCTGGTTCTGTTTTCTGGCCAGCTTCTCCTTTGCCTTCAGCGCAAACTGATAAGCATCTTCCACAGTCCTTACTGACATCATGCTAAGCTCGTCCCGGATCTCGTATCTTAAGCCATTTATATATCTGGCGACTCTTTCTTCGTCTCTCTCCCTTTGTCCAGTTCTGATGTTCAGCCGGTAGAACTCCTCGGTGTACTCCTTGACTGTCATCCCTTTCTGTCTCAGGTTCTGTAGCTTCCTGAACAGATTGATTTGGTAGTCTTTGGGTATGAACTTAGCCTTCAGTTTGGCTACCATCCTGTCCCAACTTTTTATCCTCTGTTTGTCTTTAATTCTCTTCTCAGCCTGCAGTTCGTCCCACCACAGTGCTGCATGCCCTTTTAGCCTGGTGACTGCCTGCTTCACCTTCTTTTCCTCATCGACATCTTCATAGTCGAAGTGTTTGTCCATGGACCTTATTCAGTCCAACAGTTCTTCAGCATCTAGATTTCCTTCATACATGGGGACCTCTATCTTAGCTCTGCCTCCCAATCCGACAACTGCTCTCAACAAACGTTTTGCAACATCCTCTCTTGCAGCTTCTTCAACCTCAACCTCTTCGCTTTCTGCATCACTGACATCCCCAACGTCAGGTGCTCTTCTCTGTGCTGCTTCCATTCGGGCGCGAAACTCTCGCATCTCCCTTTCTACAACACAGTTGGCTAAAGGCGGATCTCGTCTTCTTGGCGACATTGTGTTGACTGTCTGTCACACACAGAGTACAACTTCGAGTTTTCTGTCTCCTTCTTTTTCCTCCTTCGCCTGAAATATACAGATGAAAAATGGGCTCTGATACCACCTGATGCAGACCCCCTATTCGTCCTAAGGGCTGCACGACCTCCCGGTCAAGATCTTCTGATTCTGGAGCCGAAATGGCTCTTCTGGTTCTGAACTGGAACCCTTCGGACAATTACACAGGTCCCTTACGAATGCTCAATTGGCTTTTTCGGGCGTCAAGCGTGAACTCCCACAACGTGCGACCAAGGGCTGTGACCAAGTGCCAAGCCGAAAAGGTGCTTATCGGGGATCGGGACTTCTCGAGTCAAGTGTCCCGCCTTCTGGTCTCTCGAACCTCTGGTAGTCGAAATGGCTCGGCGCTCACTCCTTCGGGATTTCGCGTTTCGCGAAATCTGGATGCAAGGGATATCCTTGCACCTTAGGGTCGTCGAAAAGCCGAAATACCCGACGCCTATTCTTTCGGGATTTCGCGTTTGGCGAAATCAGGATGCGCGGGATGTCCTTGCTTCTTAGAACCTCCGGTCGCCGAAAAGCCGAAATGCCCGACACCTCTCGATTTCGTGATTTCGTGTTTCGCGAAATTAGGATACAAAGAGTATCTCTGCTCCTTGGAGTCTCTGGTCCCCGAAAAGCCAAAATGCTTGAATGCCGAAACACCGAAATGCCTTGGCGTTCAATCAACGACTCACAATAATCCCCGTGATCGCTCACGTCGAATCACGATTTCACTATTTCGCGATTCGGGGTTCTGAGGGACTAGAACCTCTGTCTATCCAACTCCCGGTACCCGAAGTCCTGAAATGGACCAATGGTCCAGATCGTCCTGTGATTGACGACTCTGATCGAATCGCGACTTCACGATTTCGCGATTCGGGGTTATGAAGGACAAGAGCCTTGGTCCTTCCACCTCCCGGTACCCGAAGTCTCGAAATGAACGTCGAGAAACTCTCGCCGCTAACCTCCTCGCAGCTGTACTTGATCCGACGGCCTGCGGGGTTTCGATGTTCCTCCTCGAGGATTCTCCACCGTCCGTTCGGATTTCTGAACTCTCCTCCTGGATCTATGCAAGGTTAAAGCCTGTGCTCCTTCCTTCAATCGGATGGCCTGTGGGGATTTCCACCTCAATCCAACGCTCGACGACGTTCTTCCTCCTGAGCTTTTACTCGATTTGGACTTAGGAGATTTCTAAGTCTGCGAAGACTTGGTCTTCGCTCCTTCTAGGGAATGGGTTTCTGGATCCCGATAACACTTTCCGAAGTGCTATTCCTCCTGAGCTTTGTCTGGTTCAGACTTTGGCTCCCGCGCACTCCTTGCGTCTGAGGGAGTTCGATAGCTCAGATTCACGACGTTTTCTCTCTGGCTCGATGCACACCTTGCAGAGCTCCCAATGAAGAGAAGACAATTCCACAACGTTCCTCCCTGGCTCGATGCACACCTTGCAGAGCTCCAAATGAAGAGAAACAATTGAAACTGCCAAAATCTCACAGTTCCATTCACTTGTTTATAAAACAAAAAATAACAGGAAAATACACACAGTCCAAGCTCAACACATTTGGATCAATTTTCCATTCTGTTATATTCACAAGTGCCCAATGGCTACAGATTACATTCGAATTTACAGTAACTCAAAAGATTGAGATCTTCTGCTACTCGCAGTTCTCTCTTACAGCTAATTTTTCTCTGTATTCCCGCTCTCTCTAACCGGGTGTGTAAACTTCTACATAACTCAAAGATGTTTCTAGGGTTTCCCCTGGCTACTTGCCTACTTTAAGATTCCTCCTACACTATCTAAGTTCAGTTGCATTCCAGAGCCGAAGTGGAAACTCTTGCTCTGTTTACAATTTTCAAAACATGCCTCAAAGGGTAAAATTCGGCATTGGTTCAAGCGTGCCTCCAAAGGTGAATTTCGGCGCTGAGTGAAGGCGGATTTCAAAAAATTTGCTGCAACTGTCAACGTTGAATTTCTGAAAGAACTCACATGTGTTGAGTGGTCCTGCCTCTGTGCGCTTGCCAATGATGCTCCTGCATCACATTGCTGCTCTCATGCTTATTGATTGCAACTCCCTTGACAGCTGGATATGGGATACACATTTGGGAGATAGACAGTGGTACACTAGTCCAAAGAACACAACCCAGAATTCTTGCCATATTAGAACTACAATAGCACCAGACATAGATCATCTATCTGGGCTGTGGGAAAAATGCTCAGATCCACTGCCACATTATCTTACAAAATGATTAGGACTGTGCCTTCCCATCTTCTATGTCACTCTAGTCCATCAAACTGCCACTACGACAATACCAATGCAAGGACTAAATCACCACCATAGATACAATCAGCTGCTTGTAAATCTCTGATGTGCACCAACATCGTGATGAAGGTTACAAGAAGTGGGCCCTCGTGTAAAAACGGTCAATAACATGCCCATTTCTTGTTATGTTGATTTGCAAGGGGGTATCTGACCATATCTTAGAATAGAGTTCACTAATTCTGCAATCCATGATTGGCTTCCCTTGCCATTTCCGAACATTCTACATAGCTCTTTCCATATCCCAACTCATCTTAAATAAGGAGGCATCTAGTATTATCTTGCAGAGTGTGGTGAAGGTTTGTTTTTAATAGTCGAGAGCCTTTAATTCCTATTTGCACTTTACCAAGATAACTTGTTCCCCAAGCCCTTGTCCCAAAGATATCCCCATGTGCGAAAACCTTTCTTGGCCAACCTCTTTTTGACAAAAAAGGAATCAAACCAATTTGTCCCTTGTCCAAAGGAAAGGTCGAAATTGATCTTACTTCTAGAACTCACTCTTTGTGGGCCGCTAAAGTATTAATGTGATTGTTTGGACACTAGTTGGCAACCCTACAAAATCTTCAACTATGCTAGTTATGTCCAGATCCAGAAAGGACCTTTTATGCCATTTACATGATAATGCTTTGAATACGATGGTGAATAAAAATCTGCCAAGGCACTTTCCCATTCATGGTGTTAACAATCCATTTAGTAGCCAATACTATTCCTTGAGTTTATATATCAATTAAACCATGGCCTTCAACATCCCCAGGTAAGATATAAATGTCTCATGCAACTAACTAAAGGCCTCTTGTCCCATTCTTCTTCTCTTAAAGAAACAATTGAAGAAGCATTTCTAGTTTCACGTATTTTGAAATGGAAGGAAAAAGAAAATAGGAATACTAAACATGACTTGCCTCCAAGTGTTGATGTTTGTAGCAGCGGACAGGTACTTCCGCATAGGTCTATGTGTCTAGGTGTGTGGAAGTCGTCTAATTGACCTTTAACCTTAGTAATTTCTTTAATAATTTAGTTATTTAAGTGAAAAATGAAATGCTAAAGTTTTGACTTAGGCTTTGGCATTAGTGAATTAGATGAAGATCAACCATTGATCTCAAGTGGGTTGAGTTTTAATCTCAACTGTCAATCACTTTGGAAATTAGGGTTTTTATTCGGTCACAACTGAAGCTTATAAAAGGAAGGCTAAGTGAAGGAGGAAGACACATTGAGTGAGCACAAGACAATGAGATAGTAAGATCCCAATAATTGGGTGGAGAAGGACATTTGTCCAAGTGTACAGGGTCCGAGGAAGAGAACAATGGGCAGCAAGGGAGAAGCGGCCAACAAGATCAAAGGACAGATTTTGAGGGTGTGATTAGCTAGTAGATCTCTAGGTTATTGCTGTTTGTCTTTTCCCTTAGAGGGCCATTTTCCCAGTTAAGGATCTCTTGTAAGCTTTGATATTATTCTTAATGAGAAGCTGATTTGAAGGGCAAAATAGATGTGTGCATGAGATGGGTTTCCAGTTTTGCTTCCGATGATTTATTTAAAACAAAGAGAGAAATTATCTCCTTCTTTCAAATTGATTTTCACGTGATTCGGAGAAATAATTTCGTGATTTGTATTAATCATACTATTGCTTGGTATTCAAGTATTCATATATGGTACAAAGATTGATGATCTATTCTGTTGTATTTATAATTAGGATCTTGAAGATTACGTAATGCTTACTCTTAAGCTGTTCGTTTACACAGTAATGATATTTTTCATTTCTCTTTTTATCTTTGGATCTCTATCTAACGATCCCAGACGTAAAGAATAGTGAAAAAGGTATCTAGGTTAATGGGTCTTTTTTGTTCCCTAGAAAGATTCAGAGTTATCCGTTTTCAGGATCAATAGTGACCGAACAGAGAGAGAGAGAGAGGGATTCGAACCCTCGGTACGAATGATCCGTACTCCCTATTAGCAATCCGTCGCTTTGGTCCGCTCAGCCATCTCTCCAATATAAAAGAGTTCATGTTTAACAAAATGAATGGTGAAGTAAAGGTGTATACCATAGCATGTATGGATTGTATTGACAATATAATGAAATATTGCAATTATTTGGTTAGATTTATTTTTATTTAACTGTTAAAAACCCAATTGTGCTTTTTATTCAGTGATCTAAAAATGAAGAAGACTTGTATTCTTGAAATTATTTGCAAGATTTAATTCATGTGTTAAAATGCAAATGGATCAATTTTGCAACACAACTTTAATAGAATTTACTTATTCAAGATGCATATAAACAACAACAATAAACAGTGAACAGAAAATACATAACACAACAAATGATAAAGGAGTTCACCCCTCTCTTGTCTACATCTCCTGGTCCAGCTTCCAATGGATCTTTTGTATTATTTGCTCAAAGTGCTCAAATATGTGTTGTACAATGCTCAAAATGCCAAATAGATGGCTCCAATGGCTTCAAAACGTCCAAAAACCCCTAGCTGGGCTTTTTCAGCACCTCGTTTGGCCAAAAATTGAAGAAGATAGGCTTCCTGGAAGTTCCCCTTCAAACTTGCTGTCTCTGAATCGCCAAAATGCACCCTTGTTGCCTCAACCTAGCCCCCACGCGCATTTATGTGGAAAAACCCAACACCGGGTGCAACCACACAACCGATGTGAACTGTAGGACGGTTATGGGCGCACCTAGCCCCTAACCGCCAAGGTTGTGGTCATAAGGGTCATGTGACCACGCGCAAATGCAAAACGAGCTCCGTTTCAAAGGCGAATAGATAATGGACAAGTGGCGGGCGTTGGTTGTATAATCGTTTGAACCACAATACAAATCCGTGCGCGCGCCAATGGTATGACCAAGGGTCATATGGTATGGTATATACGACCGGGGGTTGGGGCTAAGCCCCAGCCTGGACGCGCCCCAACCATCCACATATGCAAATTCAAATAAATTTAAAACTATTACATAGTAAGAACTACTATGGTGGCGCATTGGCAGCGCGGACTTTGCAAAGGCTTTGCATGTGGGTGGAGGTCACGGCGTCGAATCCGGTGGACTCCAATTTTTTTTTATACAACCAACCAATAACAGGGTGCCACGTGGCAGCCCATGACTGGGCCACGTGGCACCGTACAACCAACCAAAATCTGCCACGTGTTGCAATATCATTCGTCCACATTTGTCAACCAATGAATGCCACGTGTCGTACGGTCCTGCCAATTCAGCTCTGCCACGTGTCGTACGGACATGCCACGTCAGCATCCGTACGGACTGTATAGTCAACATCCCTTTTTTTTGCCTGTTTGTCGTTTTGAACAGAATGCGATATTTCTCTCTCTCGATGTCCGTTTGAACCCAAACGAGTTGCGTTGGGTTCGTAACGATGAGGCCTACGCTCTTGTTCGATTTGAAGCGATTCCGAGCACTTTGAATTTTTGAGCAAAATTTGATCCCCTGGATCATTTAGTAAATTTACAATAATAAGTAAATTATAGCAAGGTATTGCCAAGTAATAATTTTCCAAGGTGCTGGGTGAGAGATAATTAATATGGTATCAGAGCTTCGTCTTTGAGAGGGAGACTGATTTGCACAGACCCTATGATTTCCAGTAGGTACAACTGTACAGATGCGTGGGTAGCCTAGAACATCCGCGGGTAGCCACAATAGGGCCGTGAGCAGTTGTACAGATGTGTAGGCAGCCACAACAAGGTCATGGACAATTGTATAGACATGTGGGCAACAATGTACAGGGCGCAGGCAGTGCCGTACATGCCATGGGCTATACGGATGCGGGCAACAGATCCTGACAACGACAAAATTTCAGGTAGGGGTTTGGGAAACTAGTTGAGGGAGATCGGGTCATTCTTTTTGTGGGCCGTACATGCAGTTTTCAACAATCCATTTGCAAGGATATCTTAGCAGATCTATAAACTAGCAGTTATATTCTCGTGTGTGTGCTTGAAGGAATAAGCACATGGAAGTTGATCAGATCTAGAAATGGAAACAACCAGTCTCAAGTTTGAAGACAGGTTGGATGGAGCGTCTAACTTCCTGTTCTAGAAGGCGAGGGTAACCTTGCTTTTGAAGGAACATGACCTTTGGGAGGTTACAAAAAAGGTTGTTCCTACACCAACAGATGCAACAGAGAAGGAAACTCTTGAGAAGAAGGATATTAAAGCTCAAAGAGTCATCTTGGATGTCGTGAAGGATCATTTGATTCCTCACTTGGCAGAGAAGTAGTTGGAAAGAGAAATGTTCAAGGCTCTAGTAGGTTTATATTAGAGTGACAACTTGAATAGGAATATGATCTTGATGAACAAGTGCAGATCGATGTCAATATTTGACAATGTTACTGGCTACTTCACGAGGATCACCCAGACATGTGATCAATTTGCAGCCATTGGGGAGAAAGTGGATGACATGGAACTCGTAAATGTGGCACCGAATGTTTCACCAAGTCATGGGAACCATTTGTCAAGGGAATTTGCGCTCGGGAGAACCTTCCAGATTGTCAGAGGCTTTAGGATGATTGCATCCATGAAGAGACTCGGGAGGAGTCTAAAGCAAGCAAGCAAGGAGATTGAGAGGAGAACTTGGCTCTGGTTAGTCTGGCCAAGAAGAGCAAAGGAAAGGGTTACAAGGGTAACAGTGAATAGCCGGGGAAAAAGGACTTGAGTAAAATCAAGTGCTTCTCGTGCCACAAGACTGGGCGCTATGCATCACAATGTCCAGAGAAGAAGAAGAAGGGGCAAGGGAAGACACATACAACATCATCAACAAAGATACAACTAGTTGAGTTTGCACCAAAGTTTGAGAAGGAATTCACACTAGTCTCTTGCCTCTCTACCAACATGGTCACTAGGAGTGCATGGTACTTGGACAGTGGTGCATCACGGCATACGACAAAAGCACAAGAACTATTTAGTAGTCTGACAGAGGATTCAGGGATTCATGTGGAGCTTGGTAATGATGCCAAGTATGCAGTGAAGGGTGAGGGAACTATTTTGTTCCAGCTTGAGTCAGGAGGTTCATTTGATGCCCAGGATGTGCTTTATGTACTAGGATTGAAGAAGAATTTTCTCTTAGTCTCAGTTATGGAGGAAAAGGGTTTTTGTGGTCATGTTCAAGAAGGGACAAGCACCCATACGTCCAGAGGGAGCTAGCCTTGACACAACAATGGTCATTGGGGTTAGAGAGGGCAACTTATATAGGTTGAAGGGCAAACCTATTCTGGCCTTGGTACATGATACTACCATCTTTCTCTTCTATCTTTTGTGCTCCAAAATCCAACATGGTATTAAGGTGATACCAAATCTAATGCTTGTGATGGGGAAGATTGAAATGAGAGACGTTCCACGAAAGTATGCACATTGAATTCAAAGTCAGATATTTTTAAAATAAAGGCAAGTACAATGAAATATTATTTCAATAATTAAGGAGATAAAAGAAAGGGAAAACATTTTAGTTTATTCCAAGAAAAGTGTTTAGTCGTTCTTGAAATATTTCTTGAAGCCGATGACACATATGTGCTTGACCTTTGGAGAGAGCGTACAACCAAACACATTTACATGAAATGATTCGTCATCTATTGGTCCGTGAGAAATGGATTGATAGGCTCCACTTAGAGCACCCTTTACATTGACGCGAAAATAAAAGAAGATTGACATAACTTGAGTCAATTAGAATTGTTGCAGACAAAGAGAGAACACAACAGGCTTGAATTGAAATTGAATTTTTAATTAAAGGTAGCAACTCTATTCCTCATTGATCCTTAATTAGAACAACGACTTGAATTAATTTGAATGGGAGCATACCTTTGTTATTAGAGAGCCCAACATTCAAATTAATCACCATGGGAAGAATGGAAGTATTGAAAACCTTATGTTGAAAGAATATGTAAGTACAGACAAGATAGTGAGAGAAGCAAAGCTGAGGAGAGAACAAGGGCGAGATTTGATCACACTAAGGACGGTTCCAATGCCAACAAGTGAAGGAAGGATGATCAGATTACATGAAGCAACTATGGAGGATCATACAACTAAAGGAGAGTCCACAACACT
The DNA here is from genome assembly GCA_010110895.2 of Picea sitchensis. Taxonomy (NCBI): domain Eukaryota; kingdom Viridiplantae; phylum Streptophyta; class Pinopsida; order Pinales; family Pinaceae; genus Picea; species Picea sitchensis. Next base: position 85,995 of record SNQJ01S0045787.1, read on the forward strand.
ATTGTAGAGCACAGAACTAAGCCACACAGAAGGAAACTTTATTGCATGCCAGGGACACCGAAGCCCTAATAGAGTCTGAGAAGGAAGTCGTAATGCATGCATGTAGTAAGTACTAGAGACCAAGAGATCTCACACATGGCTCATAGACTCACATGCCTCGCTAGATGCAAACAAGAAAAGGGCAGCAATAGAGGTATTTATTTTGAATTTTCCATGTCATTTTCTGAATTAGAAAAAATACATAGAATTTTATATTCCTAAAAGAAAAGGAGGTAGATATACATAGTTTTTAATTCCTAGAATAAGAGGGGGTAGATATATAAGCTTTATTTTATTTCTCTATTTCCAAAACACAATTGTTTTTTATGGAAGACAATGAAACAAAAACTAAAGGAGGCTACACTTGAAGACCACAAGGCCAAAATCCGGTTATGAAATTTTTATTCTGAGTGGTTTTATTTTTGAAGATAGAGGGGAATGGAAGAAGGTTTAACTGAGGATGGAATTTTGTCCAAGTTGTTTGGGAATTCTACCCTTATGAGGGTGACAAGTCAGCTTGATGGAGTACATGCACGATTCCACAACTTTGAAGGAGTGAAGCTATATAAGAAGTTTTCTTTCTATGTTTTTGTTGTCATATAACACTTCAATATAACTCAATGATATCAATGAATTATTGTAATGTAATAAATGCAATAGTGACTTTAATATCAATATGTTAGGCATAATTAATAAAGGGTTGTTAATTAGGTGATTAGGTCGTATGGATAGCTCAACTACCTAATTAATGAAATAAAAGGGGATCAACCCTGTCATATGAAGATGACTCCATTGTAATAAACACATATATTTTATATGACTCTGTATCTATCATGTTTCTCTTTTTTTTCCTGTGTTCAAAATCCAACAACATGCAACACTTTTGGGTGTAAATGCTATTGGAGTGTCTTTGAGCTTATACATGAAGAAGATAAACCTTTGTTTTACAAGACACCTAACTCAAATCCCCATAATCTTGGAGGTTATTGATCCTCCTTAGAATGGGTCGTGAAGAGTCAATGCATAGCATTTGTAGATGATGACTTAAGATTAGTGGACTTGGAGTTGAGCATTAGTGTTGGACTTGGACTTTTAGGGGCATCGAGTTAAGATGCCAAGCATACCCATGCGAAGAATGTAGAGGATCTAGAATCTAATAATTATGGGGATGCTATGTTGTGAATTTGTGATTTGATTGTAGGTTGTAGTATGATTATTGTTGGACCCTAGAGGCCATTTAGAGCTTCAATGTTTATGTATTTTCTTTTTGAACTTCAGTGATATGTATCACAAAACTTATATCTCGATGTAATTTTGCTATTTCACTCGTACATTCTATATACGTGGGATTTTTTTTTGCATATTTGGTGTAGAATGGTTTGGATTTACATTGATCTCTCTCTCTCTCTCTATGTGTGTGTGTGTGTATTATTTGGTTGATTGATTTTAACACTTTTGTTATATTGGGTCTAGTTCATGATTTTTGGGTTGTTTATGTTTCCTTGTTCTTAATTAGGATTCATTAGCAATACAATTACTATTTTTTTTTGATATTTTTTGTATTCAAGGGTTCCCTTATGTATTGTACCCAGCTATCCCATTTCCATCCCTTGAACTTTGGGTCCCCTATGTATTGTACCCAGCTATCCCATTTCCATCCCTTGAACTTTGGGGCCCCTATGTATTGTACCCAACTATCCCATTTCCATCCCTTGAACTTTGGGGCCCCTGTAGCTGTCCTTGAAACATTTCTCCTTATCCCTTATTCTTGAATCCAATGGAGCAATATTTAATGATGGTGCATTGATTGTTTCAATATGTTTTAGAGGTCCATGAGTTCCTAACTCATCCAACAAGTCCATTTATCTGCTGGTCATTCAATATGCGCCTTGTCTATATCCAAATTGAACTAAACTATTCTTTAGATTTGTCAATGGAAGCAAATGTTTGGCCATAAAACAACTAACCTAACCTTAACCCATTTAAGGCAATAGCATATACACAACATACACACATAAAACAAAACAATTAAAAAAACATTTCATGGGAAGAAATAAACATCACATACAACATAGAAACTAATAGAGTGAAAAATACCTTTTGAACTTTCATAATTACTTGACTTTCACACATATGATGTTGAGAGCCTCATATTTACACATTTCAAACACAAAATGACACAAAAATCACAAAAATGGTTACAAATAATATTCAGTTACAAAATCTCTCAAACCTTGCATATTTAGATTATTCATCTTTTGTTCTTTTTCTCTTGGTTCCAGTAAACCATTGCAATTTCCCTTCTTCCACAAGCCATATCTTTTGATATTTTAGAGGCCTTGGAACCCAATAGTGCGATTCTCATGCAACCTAACATTGCAGTATTTTAATAATCATCCACCTACTATTGGTTCCATTTGAAAGAATGCAACGTAGTACTGTGTTGTTTTTGATATATATTTTCTTTCTTGGACAATCATGTTATAAGCCAATGCAAGGGATCACTTGTATAAATAAGTTGTGCGTCGGATAGATTTTGGATCACATTAGTAATGGATGAGAAATTATCTATGTTGTAGGAGTTTCTGGAATGGGGATGGGGAAGGTGTGTCCAAAATGACTAGAGCACACCCCCAATTTTTTTGGTGACAATAGGTTGGAGACGACAATAACACACACATGTTTTAGAAATGTTTCCTTCTATGAAATGCCTTCAAAATAGATTGAAAAGATTTGTTGGCATTTTAGATTTTTGAAATGATGCTTTATTAGTTTTAGTGGGCATTTCAACCATTTTAGTCAGCATCGTTGACTTTTTGGTCACTAAAATGAAAAAGAAAACATTAAAACAAATTTTTTTGAACAATAACAATTAAGATTTTGTATAAAAATCGTTGTGGTCACATTGTACATTATAGAAGTACAAAAATGATATATTTCCAAGTAGCCATAGCCATAAGTCCATTGATAAAGTATAGACCATCCAAAAAATTATTGTGAAGGCCCTTCCAGTTCCTTTGACTAAAAGATTTGCATTTATACTACGTAATAAACTAACATAATAATAATAGTATTTGATAAAATATACAGAAGCACTTTATTATATTCCAAGAAATCCCTGTCTCTAGCAAGCGAGCATTGGTAATC
>SNQJ01S0045787.1:106063-123710 GCA_010110895.2 Picea sitchensis
AGAGAACCAATCCCTTTATGTACCTCGATGTTGGTGGCATTGATTGTTCAACTCTTTTGTCACAACCCCAGTAAAAATGTACCCTTAACTCAAGTATAAACTCTTCTCTTTGTCGTCGTGTCAGGTGACTTAGTGGTGTATGTGCACACCAACCGTCTTATATATATAGGCAAAGAGAAGAGTGGTTGAAGGGAAAGACAAATATGTGGGATGTGTTTCTTGATGATATGGGTTTGAAGTTTGAACAACAATGTTGAGTTGGCATTAGCCAACTTGGATCTTAATGAACTAGTGCTAGAGTCAGTCACTTTTGATGATGGTGATCCTCTTGAGGGGTCATTCTCCACATCAACAAATGCACGGATTGCATTGGATATGGGGGAGGAGGAGGATGGAGGAGAGAGCAGTGGTAGTGATGCCAATCTTGATGATTATGACATGGAGGAATCTAGAATCTAGTAATAGTAATTGCTAGAATCTAGAATTTAGATGGTTGATGCTCGAATGATTAATCATTGATGAACTATGTAGTATGGATGTCGTTTCTATCTATATTGATGTACAAATATGCATGTTTTCATATATTCTGCAACTAATTTGTCTTTCTACATATTTTTTTGAATATAAATGCAATATGTATAAATAATTATCTGTATATATAACAGACGCTTCTCGGACGCTTCGCTTCCGAGGATTTTTGGAAAATGACGCTTCTGACGCTCCCGCTTCCTAAAACGCTCCCGCTTCGCTCCCGCTTCGCTCCCGCTTCGCTCCCGCTTCTGGCAACACTGGCTCAGATATATAGTATCTGTTATACGGTTAAACAAACTAGTTACAACCAGATCCACCAGTTACACAAACTGATCACTGAAGTGTGCATGCATGCACATTCCATTTTTAGCTGATATGGTGTGCATGCATCCGCATGGGAAATTAGTTGGCAGTTTCAACAAATATAAGGCTTGGTCCTCTCTTAATTATAAATCTTTTTTTGGCTTTATTTCCAAATTTGAAATTCATGAATGGTATTTTGAAAATTTTATGGCTCCTGGTTTCTTTTACATTTATATGTATATATGTATTTGATGTATTCTAACCATGTTGTATCATAATTTTCTAAAAGTTTGTTGTATCAGTTTCAGATATTGTATCCGTATCAGTTATTGTATTTGTATCTACTATCCATGCAACTTGGAAGAAAATATGAAAAGTATTTAGAATTCACAAAAAACATGAATGATGAAATAGAACTAGCTTATTGCGTAAATATCAACATTAGAAATAAGCAAGTGCTGAGCATATCGTCCAATTACGAAATCAAAATATCGTAATATGGCATATTGTCCATTGACATGCCTAAGGTCCAAAAGTTTAAACAGACTATAATTATGAAATTACAACATGATAGTTTGATATTCACGAGTCATACTACATAGTCCAGGGTCCAAACTCATAAAATAAAAATTACTAATTTATAAACTTCAATGACTTCAAAAATCACTGATTAAATCAATGAAAATTGTAATAATAATAATAAATGAGAAAAACCTAGTAATCTGCCCTTCAATATGTTGAGATTCACAAGAAATAGTGAGAGAATCTAATGGAACCAACCCAAACCCAAATTCTGCAATAAGGAGAAGATAAAACTAGCACTATGGTAGCATAACACTTGAAGAGAAATCAACAAAGAAGAGCATGACCCAAGAAAGAGAGTGAACCTAAGAATGAGTGCATTAGAGAGAGAAATAAACCCAAGTGCAAGAGATTGCAACACTTTATAGGTGCCTCTAGGCAAATATTTTTTTAAGAATGAAAAAGACTCAATTATAATCAATTACAAATGAGAGTTGGGTATGTATACACAACTCAAGAGGTAGGGTGCTTTCCCCAAGAGGGTTTATAAGCCTTTGTATACAAGGTTGGCCTTAACCAAACCTAGAAATATAATAATGATTACAATACAAGGTTGGCCATGGATGAAAATGAAGCTTTCACCATTTCAACACAATATTGCTGGAATTAAATTGTTCAGCATCCAAATTGCATTGGCAAACTCCTTGATGGCCAATTCCAAGCAAAAATGTGTACTCCAACAAACAACAAATGGCCGCTCCAAAGGCAAAGCGACACAAGTAGAGTGTGAGACAGCTCTTTGAGAATGAAATGAGAGAATGTCAAGTATATTAGAATTTGTCATATTTTATATTAGGTAACGTAGGAGTGCCTACGCTTGAAATTTAAGTAAACCTATACGGAGGTAAGTCTAAAATACTATTAAAAAAAGTAGTTTTCTTTCTTTTCATTTGAAAATTCATAACTCTTATTTTATTATTTTCCTTAGGAGGCTCATTTTAGACCTCAAAATTTCTGAAACACGTTTTTTTCATGTATTTCTAGTTTATCTCAATGCGGGTCTATCAAAAGTATGTAGAGTGGGTATTCATTGGATGCTTCGTTAGATGCGGAATTTAATTCCGCATTCAACAAGTGCTTACACTTGAAATTTGATAAACCTACAAGGAGGTAAGTTGAAAATACAATTAAAAAAAGTAGTTTTCTTTCTTTCCTTTTGAAAATTCATAATTCTTATTTTATTATTTTAACTATTATTTATTATTTTCCTTAGGAGGTCCATTTTGACCTCAAAATTTCTCTAATGTTCCTTGCTAATTCTATTTTCAGATTGGTACATTTATGTTATGTCACTCCATTGAAGGATTGCATGATGTATTAAATCTTGAAGTAGGTCCACACTTAATTGTCTCATGTTCATGAGTAGTGCACCTTTGGAAGGGCCTACAATCTCATAAATTTCCAGCAATTAGATTAGGCATACATAGGTGAATCTAGCATGTTTAGAACAACATTTTTGCCATTTCATATCCATCTATTTCCAGCCCTCTTAGTCACTCGACTCCATATGCCCAAGTTTGTCATAGGCACTAGTCATACACCTCCAACCACCTACAAAATAAACTTAATCAATCAGAAGGAACCATACTTACCTTTAAAAGAGTGGAGAAGCTAATTTCTATGCATAGTGCCCTATGTCTTGAGCATAGGAGGACACCTAAGTATTTGAAGGGACCAACAACATGATGGGATGTTGATCCAGAGGGTAATGCATAGGTAGAGGAGGGACTTGATGAGGCACAACGTGGGTTGGTTGGTGTGCCATTGAGCATGGTTAAGAATGCAAATGATTCTGATTAAGATAGTGACACTGGTTGATTCTGATTTCCTCTTGCAACCATTGAATGTAGAGGCTAGTTAGGCATTGCCTTGAGCAGTGATGCTCATTTGTCATTTGACTTGTTCTTTCTACTTTTAGTTTTGTTTTGCTTTGATACACTTGACTCTTTAAGTCCTCAAACATTTAAAATTTTGATGTATTAGATTGGGAGTTCACAATGTTCATATCAATGCCATTGTATTTTGTTTTTTCACTTGATTTGTCATTTGACTTGTTCTTTCTACTTTTAGTTTTTTTTGTTTTGCTTTGATACACTTGACTCTTTAAGTCCTCAAACATTTAAAATTTTGATGTATTAGATTGGGAGTTCACAATGTTCATATCAATGTCATTGTATTTTGTTTTTTCACTTGATGTATGTTATAAACTTGTATCAGTTATCTTAAGACTTCGATCTATATCTTCTGAAGATTCAATTTTCTAAATATAATGAGATTCAATGGTGATAGTTTATTGATGATTTGTGAATCATGATTTATTATTTATTTTGTTACATTGTTATGTATAATATTAGCAAATTTCAATGATTTATGTTTCAATTTTCATATATTTTAATTTTAAAATTTTAGTTTTAGACAGGCTCCTCTATGTCAGAGACCCCAATGTCCCTACTACGTTCGTTAGAATTTGGGGGCTGCTTCCACACATCCCCTGAATGTGGTTCTCCCCTCTTGCGTCCTCGCAACTTGGTGGAACATTGCTATTTAAGATAAAAGAGGCTGGTTATGACACAAGTTGTTGATGTTGGTTAGCCCATGAAATTTTCTTCGGTCTTTACAAAGAGTCTTTCCTTCTGACATCCAAATTGAAGCAGAAATTCTTGAAAGGAAGTTATAAACAATGAAACAACCAACTCTTTCCATCTCTTAGCTTGTTCTAACATTTTATTTATTAAATTGGCCAATCAATTGTGCCTAGTATAAAGCTAATAACTCAAAGCATCATCACAACATAGAATCTAGCTGAGTTGCATGTTAGAGCCAAAACTCTTTGGTTGGTTTTGTCTTAAGAATCTAATTCTTAGTGCCTTCATAAAAAATGAATTGCCATAACAAAATTTTCTTTGGAGCATGTACCTGTCAATTTTTACACACACAAGCGTAGACATGGGTACAGATAAGAGTAAGAGAGATTGGTTTGATTCATCATTGAGTGATGCAATGTCTCATTACATAGTAGGAGAGAGAGGAGTATTAGATAACCTTCATATTCTTAATTTTTTGATGACTACATTAACTCATGATTACATCATTTTATGATAGGGACACTAACTAAGACTTTATTATATATCTAATGTACATAAGTCTTAATAATGATCATTATATCTAACACCCTTGCATAATGGTCATATTACTTAAAAATTACTTGTTCATTAACAAAAATGAATCTTTGGATAAGTAGGATGTTTGCATCCCTCCCCAAGATAAGTTCTTCAATGAACAACGGGAGGTGAACTATATCCAACAAGGTTGATGAAATACAAATTGTGTCACCATCTTTCTGTTTGACCACTAATTCACCGATTGGATGAGAGCCAATGTTGGCTAAATAGTCAGCCGTTTTCTACCATTGACATAGAACTTGGTTTGTTCATTGAACTCACCATGTCCACATCTTGCTGGTTCAACATATCAAAATATTGTGTTTGCTTCTTTGAAGAAGCACCATCTTGTTTCACTGCTTCATCTTCACCCTCCCTAAGGGTCTTCCTTTCTTCATGAAACTCAATAGATAAGGAATTATGAATCTGGTGCTTACCTTCTTGTTCCTCCAAGTTCTCTTCTGTAAACATCGATTTTCTTCACCATCCACTAGTCAAAACAAATCCTGTTTTTCCACACCCATAACAATTGTCTTTTTCTCTTTTTGTCAACAATAAAACATTTATTATTATTGAAGATAATATTTCTGTGCGGGTTATCCTTCACATTTTAACTAACAGAAAGTAGTTTTTTTTGCAAACCAGGGGTATAGTAGACATCTCTAAATCACACCCCTAATCTCTCATATGAAGTTACACATTTCCCTTGCCTTCAACTCTGTATTCTTCCCTGCCACTCAAGACAACATAATCGTAGTTGGATCTGTCCTCAGCAAAATCAAAATAACAATCTTTCTGATTAGTAAAATGCTGTGATGTACTTGAATCAATGTACCAATATGTTTTGTTCCCAAGGACTCCTTTATTGCTTGTAACTAACACATATTATTTTTCATCTTTACATTCAACGACTTTGGCTTGTTTCTTCTCACATTGATCTTCCAAAGAAGGCCCTTTGTTGTGTTTTTCATCCCACAACCATTTCCTGCAAAACTTGGATTTGTGCCCTAGCTTGCCACAATAAAAACTTTATTCCTTTCCCATGTTTTTGAGTATCTGAATTAGTGCTCTTTCTGCCATCTTCATGATTGTCTTTGCCCTTGAATTGTGCTTTTAAGGTGACTTCTGATGTTCCATTCACAATACTTCTACCAAATCGTTGCCATGACTCACAACTCTTAAACTCTTATCTCGATGACCCAATTCTTACTCAATCCCATTTGAAGCATCATTGCCCTCTGCTATGTGTCTGCTTTGACAGTGTTTGACTAGTATGGGCTATTCCCCATGACATCACGAGCTTACAACCCTAAATCCCGATCCCTATCTCCAACAGCTTGTATTTCCTTTCACACCCTTCAATTCACACAGATGGCAATGCTTCTTTACCAATTCGCCCTATCAACCTCTCCAGACTGGTCGTGGACCCTCTAGTCCCGTACCTTCACAAAAAAATCGGCCTTTTCCACAATTCTAACTTGGGAATTTTTAAAATTTATTTCTTCTAAAATGTAGCTTATAAATATTAGTTTATCATACTCAATATTCGATTCAAGTTGGCCTCACAACTTATCTTATTTTCTGGTTGACTTGCCCTTTTTAAAAATCTTTGTCTAACCTCTTCTCACGTGTTTATGTAGTCCCTTGGTCCATCTTTGATGTGCAGTAGTCCCTAGGCCCTTCACCTGCTTCTTCTCACCATGGCTTCGATACTGTGTCAGTTTTTACACACACAAGTGTAGACAGGAATTCACATAAGAACAAGAGAGAATTAATCGATTCATTATTGAGTGATGCAATGTCTCTTTACTTTAAAAGGAGATAGAGTAGTTACATAACTCTCTAATATTGAATTTTTTAATTACTACATCAACTCGTAATTGCATCACTTTGTTATAGAGACACCAACTAAGAGTTTATTATACATCTAATGTATGCTTTAGTCCTAATTATAAACATTGTATCTAACAGTACCTAAGATTCTTCTCTTCAAAAGTCACTTCTTCTGTTAGATTATAAGTTGTATAAAGTAATGGAAGTTGATATTGTGCAAATATTCCCTGCGAGCACATATGCTTTCATGTTCTTTGAAGGAAGGTGTCTTTGATATGGAAGTAATTAGTGGAGACCACTGGTTTCTAGAGAATTTGGAAATGATTGCTTACTATGCTATTGGAGGCACTTCTGAGATCATAAATATTTCTAAGTTTGAGCATTTCATTCTTTGTGCATTAACTGTTTTTTCTTGGTGAGCAATCTTGTTGTAAATGCATATAGCAATTGTAGAAATCCATGTGTACCAACAATGAAAGAGAGAGCATATGACTGAGTTGCACTATTTTTTCGGAAGTGCATTATATGAGAGTGCAAGGCAAGGTTACTCTTTATATTCCAGTGTGACTCTTCATAATACATATTCAACTTAATTAAAGCCTAGTCAAAAGTGACTTAGGCTAATCTAAGTTATGCTATAACAATTATGTACCATGTACTAATACTTTATTAACATAGGTGACTAAAGTACATCATAGAAGTTTTGACCATTGCACATACTTCATCTTCCTCCCTTAATGGTTATATTAGAAAGTATACCAAGCTTCTCTCTATTATATACAATATGTACCATGTACTAGCACTTTATTAACATAGGTGACTAAAGTACATCATAGAGGTTTTGACCATTGCACATACTTCATCTTCCTCCCTTAATGGTTATATTAGAAGGTATACCAAGCTTCTCTCTAATATAAACAAACTTCTCTAGACTGAGAGGCTCGGGAAATAAATCTGCAGTCTACTTCCAAGTTACACAATATTTGTCAATTTTTATGCATCCAATTTCAGATTTGAAAATTATTATACAATGTTCCACCAAGACTTCGGAATGGGGGGACGCGGGTTCGGGGAGGCACACAGCGGGGACGTGTGGAAGCACCCACAAATTTTAGGGATTTTAGGGAAATGGGGGACGGGGGGACGTCACACACACACACACACACACACACACACATATATATAACTTAAAAAATAAAAATAATAATGATAAAATCTCAACATTAAAAATTTATTCCATGCAAATTCATCAGTAAAATCAAAATACTAAATACTACTAAATTGAAAATTCAAATTTGTAAATGATATAAACATGATTTAAATTCAAATTCAGTAATGAAATACATTGATTCATAAATCATAAATGAAACAGAAATAGTAAAATATTGATACTCACCGTTCATCATTCTAGAATCTAATTAGTACTAAGCAAAATAGTAGATACTAAAGTCTGAAATAGTAAATTGGAATTACTCAAACTCAAAAATAGTAAATAGTGACGAATCAAAGACTTAGCCTTAGGTTTAGACTTGAGTAATTACGAATCAAAGACTTAGCCTTAGGTTTAGACTTGAGTAATTATTTCCTCTCATGAATTGTTTTTTATATATATATATATATATTTTTAATTTTTTAGTCTTGTATTAGGCAATCTAGGAGGCATGCCCAGGAGTCCCCCTTCTTGAGGGGACTTCAGAAGTCTCATTTTTAAGGGGACTTCAATACACACCCTTTGTGAGTTGCGTCACCATCTTGGGGAGTCGCATCCCCAAGAGGACTCCTCGCTACCGAAGTGGGGGACGGGGACGACTCCCAAGAGTCCCCCACCCCTGCTATATGGAAATTTAGGGGTGCAATTTAGACCCAACCTTTAGGGATCTGGCCCACGCGGAACATTGAAAAAATTACTTCCATGACTCCGCAAACAGAAACCCCAGGCTGTTATCACTGAATAATTTTACATAATTGAAATTATTAGTGAGGGTTCCTGGGAGTAAACCTAGGGCTTCTCTTAAATACTCAAATATACTACTAAATTGGAAAACTAAATTTGTAAATGATATAAACATGATTCAAATTCAAATTCAGTAATGAAATACATTGATTCATAAATCATAAATGAAAACAGAACTATAAACATTGAGCACTACCGCTCATCATTCTAGAATCTAATTAGTACTAAGCAAAATAGTAGATACTAAAGTCTGAAATAGTAAATTGGAATTACTCAAACTCAAAAATAGTAAATAGTGACGAATCAAAGACTTAGCCTTAGGTTTAGACTTGAGTAATTATTTCATGAATTGTTTCTTTTTTTTTATATATATGTTTTTTAAGTTTTAATTTTTGTTTTTTTAGTCTTATTAGGCAAAAATTCAGGAGGGGCACCCAGGAGTCCTCCTTTCGAGGGGGGACATCCATAAGTCTCCCTTTTTAAGGGGGATGGCCACACACACCCTTTTTGTGGAGTTGCGCCCCCCATCTTGGGGAATTACATCCCCCTGAGACTCCTCGCGTCTCCCCGAAAGGGGGACGTGGGGAGATGACTCCCCAAGAGTCCCCCCGTCCCCGGTGCGTGGGAAATGTACGGTGCACACACCCAACCTTGGGGGACGTGCCCACGTGGAACACTGAAAAATTACTTCCAAGTGATTCAAACAGTAAACCCTAGAGCTGTTATCACTGAATAATTTTATACTGAAATGATTACAGAAAATTACAGCAGCAGAAAATACCAAGATCAGAGAAATCATTCATACATGAGACACAAAAAACTGTTTTGTAAACTTTTGCAAATTCAGAATTTCTGAGGGAAAAACCAACCCTCTCAGCAATTTACAAAATCACCAAATTCGAGGACAAAAACTAGTCCTCTCAGCAAAACCAAATTCAGCAAAATCCCAGGTTAAATCCCAACTTACAAATCTACTCGAGTCTCCAACACACCTGTACGACCTGCTGACATCAGCCTTTCGGACTGTACGAACTGTAGATGTCAACTTGTACGGGCTTGCTGCTGCCCAGAAAATTCACGTGCGGCCTGCTTTTCTGCTGTATGGTTGTCACACATGTGAATATATGGGCCTATTGCGTACCACACGTGCGGCTGTACAGACCTGTTTCTTCCACACGTGTGACTGTACGGACTGCTCACATGTGCAGCCTGTACCTTCCTCACACATGCGCTGTTTTCTCTCTCCTCTTACACGTGTGGTCTTCCTCGGCTGAAAACAGAAACAAAATGTCCAAGAAACCCTAGGCCAGATTTTCCAAAGTACATAATTTCCCTTGCTGAAATTTTCAGGATCCCTAGCACAAGTGCTCACTCACTTATGCTAACTCCATAATGTCACAATTTCTCTTCTTCTTTTATAGGAGTCCAAATTTCAAAGTGAGTTTAGAAGTCCTTAGCTTACTCTAAGGAGCCCTCCACTAAACTCAACATTAAATTAGAATTCTTTATTCACACACGTGGGTGTGAAACCCCAACACAAGCCCCCAAAGCCCATCAACAAGTCCATGAAACCCCAAGCTCCAATCCAAGGGGATTTTCACCGAAACGAAAGTGCAATGAGGTGCCAACGAAGATTTCCACATGCCTGACACCAAGGCCACTTGTGGGAATACCTCCCGAAGCTACAAAAACATCAACAATATTGCAGCTCTATTTGCTTGTTATCCATCAATTGTTAGATTAAGTGGTAATGCAGTTCCACATGCTTTTGGTATGATCATGAAACACATGATTCTTTGCCGATTTTAGTACACCCGGATTGTCACAGCAGAGTGTTGTAGAATGCATTGTTGCAAATATCATTATGGGGAATATATCATCTAGGGTCCATACAGAAACTTATTGGAAATATCGGCAAGCATAAACTTGGACTTGAAAAACTTGGAAAATCTCACAAAAATCAGCAACCTGAAAAACTTGGGAAAAAATGGGAGAGATTTGCAACACTGAAATCAGCTTGTGTGACATGCAAATCAACAAGTATCTTTCTTGACCAAAATACCTCACAAGCTGCACTAATTGCTACCCTATACTCTGCTTTATTGGAGGAAAGTGACACTGCATGCTGATTCTTATGCAGCCATGAAACAGCACCTGTACTAATGCTGAAAATGTATTCTGTGGTGGATTTCCTATCAACAACTGGTCCTATCCAGTCTGAACATGTATATCCTGGAGTCAGAAATCCTTACCACTACTATACATGATGCTACACTTCTACCCTTCACATACCATACAATACCCTTAGCTGCCATCTAAAGATTAACCACTGGGGTTGTCATAAATCTAGATATACACCGACTCATTTGCTAGTTTTGAGTCAGATGTGGTAGATAATTTCAGTGGAACGTCCATACTAGTTGCTAATTTACAATAGCCATTCTAAACCTCTCCATCAAGCTTTTTGCATACTTAGTGACATAAACACATCAGCATGAGTTTGTCAAAATTCTACACCTAGGTAATAGTGAAGGAGGCCAAAATCCGTAATGTCAAACACTGAACAGAACTCAGAGTTTACCTATTGTGCCGGCCTCACTTCTTGTGATGATTATGTCATCTAGGTAAACAACTATGATCACCACATCATCATGGATGCTTCTGACAAAAAGATTTGGATCAGAAGGGCTTCTTTTAAATCTGGATTTTGTAAGGTATCTATCCATATTCAAATATCCAGGTAACTGAATTGTTTAGCTGATACGAGGAGCAAAATCTTGTGATTTGCATATGTCATAGTTGTGTTTTCTGTTCATTACTTATTTCTGCTGATTTTGATTTGAGAACTTACAGTTTTCTGGTTGATGTGTGAATGGCCATACCTATCAGTGCAATACTTATTTTCCATTATGTTAATGATGCAATTGTCAGGAACCAAAGCCTGCATCAAAACCTGAACCAAAACCTGAGAAAAAGAAAGCTACTGAAAGCAATGTAAAGACTGCAAATGTCCAGGATGAAAAGCTTCCAGATCCAGTAGCAGAAAAACTGCGTCAGCAGAGGTATGTTTTTCAGTGATTTGTTCTATAATATCTGTATGTCTTTCAGTTGATGTGTTTCTTATGATGCATTGAAAGAGTGTTGTCTGTGGCAATAGGCTTGTAGAGGAAGCAGACTACCAGTCAACCACAGAATTGTTTGGTAAGAGCAATGGTGACAAGTCACTAGACAGCTTCATCCCTAAATCAGAAGAGGATTTTATCGAGTATGCTGAACTCGTTTCACATAAACTGAGACCATTTGAGGTATGCCTTCATTTTTTTGTCTTTTATGTTGAACTTTAATGAATTTCATCATAAAGATATTGCTTAGTGTGATGGAGCCGGTAGTTTTCATCTTTCTAGATAGAACGGTTGTGTGTTTAGAGTCTAGACTACAGGATCTACATTTTCTGTTTGTTTCTCAACAATTATTCTTTCTGAATTGTGTATCTCCTTTCAGAAGAGCTTTCATTATGTCACTCTGTTGAGAACTGTGATGCGGCATGCCATGACATCATTGAAAGCTGCAGATGCTAAAGAAGTAGCATCATCAGTGACTGTCATTGCCAATGAAAAAATCAAAGCTGAAAAAGAAGCTAATGCTGGAAAAAAGAAGTCTGGTAAGTTCTACAAATGGAGATGCTTTACTGCCTAGTATTATATTTACACGGGATAGTAAAATGTGATTTTTTCTTTTATTGTTTGCGTTTATATAGTCAAAACTCACGTGTAGATCAATCTTCTTGTCAAAGTTGCTATTGTTGTCATGTCGACCAGTCGCATTGCACTGATAGAAAAGTTTGTGTTCACAGGAACCAAAAAGAAACAGCTCCATGTTGACAGGCCAGATGATGATGCTTTGGTTGGAACCTATGCTGACGTAGATGACTACGACTTCATGTGAAATTATGCCATAAATTGCCGGTGACATTATGTCTGGTTAATTGATGACCCGAAACCTTAATTTGCAAGGCAGGGGCCTGCAGCTTTATGTTGAGTGCTTTTACATGAGTTGCCTTCCCCAGTGTTTCTTGTTTGAGTGTTCTTGTCAATTGAGTATCAAAAGGGGATATTCATATGCGCTTAATTATTTGTTATAATATACTACCATTGGACATTTAATTCGACCAAATATAATTGTAGCAGTTTGCATTCAGTCTTTAGTTTATCAATCTCTAATTTGTCGGACAGGGCTGCAATCAATTATAAATGGTGTGGGAATCAGAACTTGAGGGTGGGGCTGCCTGAAATTGTAAAATGGTCTGGTGATTGAAAGTCAAGGGCAGGGTGGCTAGCCATTGTAATTGATGTCACTAATGTGTGTAGTGACAATATGCTGAGTGATGTTCTTTCTAGCAATATTGTCAAACATTCGCAGCTATAGCTATAGCAAGATTTGATAAAGGCAGAGCTGCTAGCATTGTAAATGTCCTAGCTATTTCATGTAGCCATAAATAGCCTGGATTGGCCAAATATGTGCAACTATAGCTGTAGCATGATTCGAGATCAGGATTTGATATGGTTTATGATGAACAATTAGTATGTTGACGTCATATCAGTCATAGACATGTTTAGTGGAGATCCTGAAATTGGTAAATTGATCTTCACATTTACTTCTGGCAGCAAAGTATTGTTCAATCATAGACGTCTGCTGAAGATCCTGCCATCCTAGAAATTTGACCAATCAGCCTCACTGGATTATTCAATTAATCTATAGCATCGCTACTGCTGTTCACAATGGCATCAATGATTTCCTATTTACTTTGTCCTAGGGTTAGCTAGTGTCGTATAAAGGTTATTCATCGTTTTGGTATCTGACAATAACCATTTTATCATAAACTGCGAGGCTATATACTAGGTAAATTTCCATTCAATTATATTAAATTTAAGTTAGATTCCTTGCATTTTCAGATTTAAAATTTTAATTCAACTAAGCTTTGGTTTAAGTGGAAATTTTCTCTTTCATAGCAAAGATGCATTTATCACACAATCTTGCACCCCAGTGCAAAGCCCTTACAGGTACAAAGGATGAGTGTAACACAAAAGTGTTTCCATTGTCACTTAGACAACTACTTCCCTCTTTTTATTGTGGGACAAACCTAACCCAGGGTTCGACTTTCCTAGAATCACCCAGGGTTCGACTTTCCTAGAATCACCCAGGGTTCTTAAGGTAAAACAAGTCAAGTCTAAGGTCACATGTGTTACTACCCAATTACATCCAACTTATTATGGATATGAGAGTTATGAATTAGGTTGGTTATTTAAGGGACATTCCATATTTAGGTTGAGTTCTTTAGGGTTGTTTTAAGGGGTTTATTGGATGATTATCAAGTGTAATTTATTCCAAAAACATTTTAAATCTGAAATTTATTATTGGTGCTGATGTTTGTAGCATTAGACAGTTACTTCTGCACAGGTCTAGTGTTAGATGTGTGAAAGTCGTCCAAAGGACCTTTCATGAACTTTGGAAATTCACTTTAATTAAATAAATTATTAATGTGAATGTCTTTTTAATTATTTAGAAAAAATTCAATAAAATGTAATTTAATTACATTAGTGACTTACACTTAATCTTAATCGTTGATCTCAAATGATGTGAGATCTAATTGCAACCGTTAATCACTTTGAAGATTAGGGTTAGGGATTCAACTTAATGTTATAAAAGGAAACCAAGGTGAAAGGAGAAGACACACAACAACAACACAAGTGTTGGGAGTCAGTGACTTACAAGGAAAGCAAGAAGACTTTTTGCTCACTCCAAAGGAGAAGAGAGTAAGTTGGTAGCAATAGAGAGATTTGGCAACTAAGACATATTTGAGCAGCAAACCTGCGCTGCAAGTACATGCCGTATAGAGCCGCGAGCAATGTCGTACGTGTTGAACAGATAACCCACGACGTGTACATATGCGCCAGACAAATAGTCCAGGGTGCGTATATACACGTTGGATAGATTATTGGGGGTGAGTACATACGTGCCAGACAGATAGTCGGGGGCAAGTACATACATGTTAGACAAATAGTCAGGGACACATACATACACGTTGTACAAAAAACACAGGTGCGTACATATGCACTGTACAAGCTGTACTGGGCACATACAATTCATATAGGTCACAGGTACATGGCCGTACAATAGAGGTAGAGGTGTTAGGCTGCAGGTGTTGGCTATATTGTTTTGTCTTTCTTTTTCAGTGGACAGATTTTCCCAGTTTGGGAACCCTTGGATGCTTTGATATTATTTTAGTGAAAAAACATATTTGAAGGGCATAATTTCTGTGTGCATGTGTGAAATTTGGTTTCCAGTTGCTTTTGTTGATTTGCTTATTTTTAGTTAATTATTCTGTTAGTAAATTTTATTTTGTGAGCTGCAAATTTAGTTTTCAGCAAGGAAATCACAAGGAAATAATTTATCTAGGCACTGAATTAGAAAATTAACAATTGGTTGTTTTAAAACTTGCTTTAAATATGTAAAAATCGCAGCAATAGACAAGTAATAAACAACAAGAAGTTTCAGCCCTTACGATATATTTAAAATAAATGTTTTATAGGACTAAAACCACAAGGTAAACCTATAATATATGTAACTTACTGAATATGAAATTTTAAAGGAACACAACCAAAAAGTAAATCGTTTCACTCTTAAAATGCAAAAATATGGACCAACAAAACAAGTTCTACAAGATAGATGATTTACAACTCAAGCACATGCAAAACTAGCCAAGATATCGAGAGTTTTATGGCTGAAAATATAAATGCAAGCTACAAAATTCAGATTTTTACCCTAAAAAAAAATTTGAAATTTTGATTTTGACTTTATGATTGACTAGATAATGAAGAAGCTAGTGCCTACTTGGTTTATTGGGCATATGGGGTCAACTAAGGCTCATTTGGAGAAAATGTAAGTGAGACTAGGGGGATAGTTAGGGCTGTCAACTAGAAACCCTAGCGAATTGTACTAGTGCCTTGCAAGCTTCAAGATGATCAAGGGAAATATCCTCCACTATAAATCCTCTAATAACTTTGAGAAGGGACCTATCAAGAAGAGAGAGAGCGCACCACCAACACTAGAGAAACACAACCACACTTGCAACAATTCAAAATAAAATCCCTCAAGGATTTAAAGAGACCACTTACTCATCAAATCGACTTACAAAACCATTTGATCCATCCGAAAATTTAAAGGAACACAACAACCACAAAAGTAAATCGTTTCACTCTTAAAATGCAAAAATATGGACCAACAAAACAAGTTCTACAAGATAGATGATTTCCAACCCAAACCCATGCAAAAGTAGCCAAGACGTCAAGAGTTTTATGGTTGAAAATATAAATGCAAGCTACAAAATTCATATTTACCCTAAAACAAAATTTAAAATTTTGATTGACTTTATGATTGACTAGATAATGAAGAAACTGGTGCCTACTTGATTTATTGGGCATATGGGGTAACTAAGGTTCATTTGGAGAAATTGTAAGTGAGACTAGGGGGATAGTTAGGGCTGTCAACTACAAACCCTAGCAAATCGTATTAGTGCCTTACAAGCTTCAAGATGATCAAGGGAAAGACCCTCCATTAGAAATCCTCTAATAACCTTGAGAAGCGACCTATCAAGAAGAGAGAGAGAGAGAGAGAGAGAGAGAGAGTACCACCAACACTAGATAAACACAACCACACTTGCAACAATTCAAACTAAAATTCCACAAGGATTTAAAGAGACCACTTACTCATAAAATTGACTCACAAAACCATTTGATCCATGAATGTCCATCAATTACAAAGCATCCACAAGACAAAATTTCCAAGAGAGCACTCTAGCTAGCAATCCATTACATAATCCAAGAAGTAGACAGATTTTTCTTCACAAGTTCTAGTAATGAATTACAATAAGAGGTGCTTCTCTTTTTATAGATAAGAGATCCAACAACCTTCTCAATATAAAATAATATTCTCCTAGATCTAGCCTAGAAAAACATAAAATATCATTATCTCTTCAACAAGCCATGGAGATATGGTCAACAATGAATAAACTATGAGGTGGTTATGCCACCTATACAATAATATCCATGATACATGAGTGGATGAGTCAGATGTGCCTCAAGATGCTTCCCAAATCAAGCAAAGTAAGCTCAAACACCAAGTCCTCCTCCCTGAATGCATGAAAGAATCCGCATGCATGGGTCGTGTAGGCTCTAGAAGTGGATGACTCACTCAACAAACTCAAAATAAGGCACGACACGATCTCTAAAGTGCAACGTTCCCCTCAACAAGTGGAACAATCCTCTCAAAATGTGGAACAACCTCCTCAAAGGCCTCAACGACCTCCTCTAAAGGTTGAACCAACCTCCGTCCGGTGTGCAATGGCCCTGTCATCATCTCCCATGCAAACATAATGATCCATGCAAGAGATCAACATGATCCATGTAGTGTACAATGTTCGAGAAGAGGCTCATTGGACCCAAGGTAGTCAATCATAGATCTTGAGGCATGTGTCACAGAGCCTAATGTAGTACACGGATCTTCAGGCATGTACACAAGTCCCAATGCAACATAAATAGTGAGTCATGTCACAATGCAAATGCCATTAGGCAGAGAAGCATTAAGTATCATCTTTTTTTTTTTTTAACAGAAACGGTTAAAGATTATATTAAAGGGGTGGGCTAGCCACAGATTCTATTACAAAATGGCCTCGAATTCCTTCGGGTCTATCTTTCTGAATCATTCTACTTCTATAGCTATAGACTAGTGAACTGAACTAGTTCCTGTACGTCTTCTAATAGAACTGAGTTACATTTGAGTGCCGAAACTCCAGTCACTGTTTCARCATAAGTCTCATCACTGTTTCAGCATATGTCTCTGCATTGTTTCAACACTTGTTACAGCGGTGTTTCAGCATATGTTCTAGCACTGTTTCAGCATCTGTTCCAGCACTGTGATTCAACATTTCCAGCACTGTGTTTCAGCATCTGTTCCAGCACTGTGTCTCAGCATCTGTTCCAGCATCTGTTCAAAAAATACTATTTCAGCATATGTTCGACGGCCTAATAGTTGACTAAAGGAACTCTTGATTATTTTTTCTTTCCGGATCGACTTCTGGTCGTCATTGGTTGTGTTTCTGGTGGTGTCTTTTTCCTCTTCTCAACTGTTATCCAACCTTCTTTGGCAGGTAGTGATATTGTTGTTGATTCAATTATCCCCATATTTCCTTGATCCGGGGGACTTGTTTTCTTTGGGGATGTCAATG
>SNQJ01S0045787.1:123720-141799 GCA_010110895.2 Picea sitchensis
GGCCCATGAGAAGAGAGATCGCTGGAGCTTCTTTAACCGAGCAGACAGATGGGAAGGAGCGAGCTGAGGTTTCTGATTTAATAGCCTCACTGTAGGAAGTTGGGATGCTACCCGAAGGGCCAGGGGCGAGAGGAACCAAGCAAAGTTGATTTGCAAAACCGAGTTGGGTAGAGCCGTCGTTGGAGAGGAGCCGTGTTGGAGAGGAACCGCGCATGGATGGATGAGAGGAAGCCGCCATTGAAGAGAGAGCTGCGATCGTTGAAGAGGGAGCTGCGGCCATTGAAGAGAGGGCAGCTGCGGCCAAGAGGCCGAGCTGCAGAGGGGAGGGCGGCTAGGGTTTAACCCTAGCCGCAGAGGCGTCGTGAAGCACCCGGAGCGTCCATTTGCAAAATTTTAAAGTTGAAGGACATGGGGGTGGGCTCTGATCCACTTATGTGTGCACGGGTCATGATACCATTTATTATAGCATCTCTGGGTGCAACCACACGTTCGACCACTACCTCAAGGTGTCCCCATGGCTCCAGGTAAAGCCCTCAAGAGAATTGAACCTTGCCCAACGTTGAAAAACTCCTCGCTTTCCACCATTGGATCCAACCCCTTTGGGCATTAAGTATCATCTTTTAACTTCACAATAACTCATAGAATGTATAACATTTTCCAAGTTAAAACATGATGGAGACAACATAACCCATATTACATGTGTCAACCCTTAAGATAAGAAGTAGTTCTTAGAACACTAGGTAAGGAGCATGTGAGTGATAAATGGTATGACTTGGTGGGTAACTTTAGGAATTGTATTGCATAGGTAAGGTTTGTTAAAGATATTCATCCACATGAGCACCTTTTAAACATGAGGGTGAACTTTTTGCATTGAGTTGCTATTTTCTTGACACAATTTCTTACTATTTTCTTGCCTTTTTCTTTATTCATTAGTCATTTTTATTTAGATATGCATTGTTAAGTGTAGGAATTTGGTGGCAATGGCCTCATAGTGGAGGTGGCATAACTCAAACTTTGTTTTGGGCTTTTGATTTTCTTTTATTTGGTTGCATCAACCTTGAGACTATAGCTCTTTTAAGATGAGACTTTTCTCATAGGACTATAAAACATGAACCTTCTATGACATATGACAACCAACCATGAGCAGGAGAATGAAAATAAGGAAAGATGGAAAGTGTTAAGTATGGATTGGGATATGGACATGCTACACCTTCTCAGGCCCCTAGTAGTACAACTCAACCCAAAAGTGACACACACATCTAAATGATGATTATGATCCATTGTGGCAAAACAAGACAAATATCATAAATTTAGAGCATTATAATTCATTATCAAACTTAGTCAATGCTCGCCACTTTTAGGACAAGTACATGAGGCACTAGCACCATATATGAACAATGAAATAAAATATGACAATGTACATCATGCATATCAAGCCTCGTAAGAATAATCATCAATGAGAGTGAGCAGAGAAAATATAGGGAGCATCTCTAGCCAAATGTCCATGTAAAACTATAGATCTTATCTATGGAACTACCAATTGTGATAAGAATCACAAGTGAAAAAAATTCCTCTAGTTATCCCTACATGTTAGGGGGTAACATTTGGCTCCACCATGGGGATGTGTTCATAGTAGAATCCATGAAAACCTTATAAATCTTTGGAACTCCAAGACCAACACTCTACATCAATCACCAAGTATTTCTAGATTTCACCATAAAACCATTGACAACAAGAAGGTATGGCGATACGATCACCCTAGTTTAAGAAATTCAAAAGAAATGCAACAAAATCCTTTTATTTCATTTTATTTTTTATTTTTATTTTGATATAAGACTAAATCAAATGCAATTAAGTAAAAATGCATGAAGTCAAACAATAATTGAAAACATCAAGAAAGCACAAGCAAGATGCATGAAAGGAAAGCACACAACTAAATTACTACATCTGAGAAGCTTATTGATCCTACTCTTTTCTATTGATAAAATCAAGTGTCGATTATAAAGTAATGCTTGAGAAGTTGTCCATTAACCGACATAGACAATTTCTTCCCATCAAGGCCAATAAAGGTAGAAAGAGTTAATTCCAACATTTCTTTCAATTTTGTAAGGATCGAGCCAAAGACCATCAAACTTCTTATGCATACCAAGATTTTCCCTTCCTTTATCCGACATGAGTACATGATCTCCTTTTTAAAAATGTATTTGTCTAGCTTTGTGATCAAATGTGCCTTTGATTTTACCTTGATTTTTTATCATTTGATCAAAAGCATTTTGCCTAGACTCATCCAATTATACAAGTTGATCAATTCTTACTCGTAATACCTCCTGATTTGTTGTGAAATGTTGCATAAGATGAAACACATGAATCTAAGGTTGAAGGTGGAAGTCTTGGTTGTGATACGATCTGCCGAGAGTGCATACTTAATTTTATTATCCCAATTCTTTTTATTTTCACCCATAGTCTTCTTAATGATGTTCATGAGATTCTTGTTACTAGATTCAACCAATCCATTTTCTTGCGAGTAATAATTAGAAGAATGAGACACGACCGCTCCATACTTGGAACAAAAATTAGCTAGAGTTAGAGAACCAATATCCTTTACATTATCAATAGTGATTTTGGTTGGGGCACCAAATCTTGTGATTATTCTATCTTCAAGGAAATTCATAACAACTTCTTTAGTCGCCTTCTTTATAGATATGACCTTCACCCACCTAGTGAAATACTTCGCGGTGGTTAAAATTCATCGGTATCCATTATTAGAATTATCTTTAAACTCACTGACAAAATCCAAACCTCATTGTTAAAAGGGTGTTTCAAAGGTAAAGCGAGCAATCGTTGTTTCCCTGAGAAAAATATGTCATGGTTGACAAGACTTTACATAATGATGAACATCGGTGAACAATGTAGGCCAATAATAACCCACCCTCAAGATTTTGTGTGTAGTGGCGCGCGCTGCAAAGTGACCCTTGCAATACCGTGAATGGAATTCCTCAACTAACTTGTTGGCTTCTTCTTTGTTGACACATGTACAAATTATTCCATCGGGGTTCGTCCAACCAAGGCCATCCCGAGTCACACAATATTTCATGGTTTTCGATTTCAAGGCTCTTTTTTTACAATCCACCAAGTGGCTAGGACATGATAAATTCTTAAAGTAATAAAAATGATATCCGAATACCACTCATTAACCCCCAACTCACTCAAAAAAACATTCACTTGGTCATTTTCATTTATGCTCAAAGATTTCTCATTTCCCCCTGGTTAACATTTTAGCTAAACCTTGCCCTTTTATGATCTTAGTTGGTTTAATGTCTAGGTCATATTCTTGAATCTTTGATACCCATTTTCCAATAACTCCAAGACAATCTTGTTGTGCTAACACAACCATAACAATGGGGTATGGGACATAAGCTATGATTTGGTTGTACTCGACATAACTTCTAAATTGTTTCAATGGTTGCATGGGGGCATATGCTTGCTTCTCTATAACAATGTACTTTAATTCAATATCTCTAAGGTTTTTACTCATGAAGGCAATGGGTTGCTCATTATTTTCCTTATTCTTTTGGAAAGGCACACCAACAATAATATCTTTAGATGCAAATGAGAAAATGATAAAGTCTCGAGAATAATTTGGGTTAACAAGGAACGGTGCCAATGTGATAGCTTCTTTAATGTTTTTAAATGATATTTTACCACCATCATCCCACTTGAACAAAACATCTTTCCTCAATAGATCATCCATTGGTTTGGCAATCTTGACAAAAAAGGGAATGAAGTTTATTATAAAATTGATTTTACCAATGACTGTAAAGCTTTTCTACTATATGGGAAAGAGATATTTCTAATGGACTCAACTTTTGTTAGATCAACACAAATACCATCTTTAGACACAATGTGACCCAACAACTTTCCTTGGTCTACACCAAACGTTGAATTTTTAGGATTTAATGAGATTCCATACTCCCTACATCGCTCAAACACTTTCCTCAGATGATGCATATGTGCATTCCTCTCTTTGACCACAGTTAAGTCATCTTAGTAAATTTCAATTATCTTTCTGACTAAGTCTTTGAAAGTGAAATCTATTGCTATCTAAAAAGTTGATCCAACATTTAAAAGACTAAAGGGCCTTCTCAAGTACTTGTGAGTTCCCCTTGGGGTGGTGAATGCCGTCTTAAGTTTATTGGCTTTGGGGGTGCAGGGTTCATATCTAGGGTTCGATAAGCTTGACCAACAAGTACCCCATAGGGATTGACATATTCAATATTTAAGGACCGAAGAAGGTCTCACCCGAAATTCCATGAGAATCATAGAGACCATAGGTTTTGTGCAAGGTGTGAAGGAATAGAACATACATGAAACGTTTGTCATATAACCATGCATTCATAACTACTACAAGATCATTATGCAAAGTAATACAGAACATGCATACATTCAGAGTATGACACATCAGATGCAAAGATGAATGTGCTTTGCAATTTATTCATTAAACTCAAGGCATTCATATAGATTTCCATACACAGAGGGCGAAACATGATCGTGATGCATTCATAGTAAAACAAAGACGAACCATTTTCTCAGATTTCCTTTCTCTCTCCTATTCACGCCCATAATATATCTAAACATAGGAATTCCCACAAAGTCGAACTGCAGCTCTGACTCAACTACAACTCAAATAAAATCATCCACTGAAAATAACCACTCTAGTGAATAAAAACCCAACTGTTACATATCTGCATGCATCTCCCATATATCCCATAGAGCGTGGAAATCATAACAACCTTTCCAACTCACTCACAACCTCGACCATGATCAGTCCGTTTGTTACAAAAACAATTACAATCATTGAAGATCTTCGAGGATGTGGCTTGCATGCGGTCTCTCTAAGTCCTTGTGCGCAGTGGATCCTTGGCTAGCCCAGGTGTTGAACATGGCGTCGCATGGTGCATATTCTTGGGCGTGCATAGTCTTTGCAAAACCTTAGGGTGCCAATAGGCCCCCAATGCTATTAGTTGGCTCGTCCTCGAGCCAATGACGTTGTTTCGTTGATAGCTCTTGGATGAAGTTTTTAGAACCACTAGTTGGACTTAGTGGCATGTTGTCAACAAACTCTATTTAGGTACCATTTGTTAAGCTTGGTTGGTGTTGTATTCATGTGCAGGCCCTGGAATTTGTTGACGACCCCCCGAATTCTAGATGTGAATTTGGCCTTAAATATTTGAGATCTCAACCTCTCGCTCATTTCTCTGGGTCTGGACTATCCGAGGATAGATGTATTTTAACATACTTTCCATAACCACCTACGTCGTTTGAGTAAAGTCCTCCCTATGAGACTTGGCGATATCACCCCCCTGACCTCTAGGTCTCTGGCTAGAGGGATATGTCCATTGAGCATAACCTTCTTCTTCTCCTGTTTCTTGCGGGTTTGTTGACGGTGTTGAAGACGAGAACAACTACATCCGATAGGGGGGCAGTGTAGGATTAAACCACAATCCAAGACCTAATTGTGAGAAGGAAACACTACACTAGCTAATTGAAAAAGAGAGAGAGGAGAGAGAAAAATAGAATCAATATTCACACATAAGAGACTAAGAAACTAACTATAATCACAATGTATTAATTCTTGATAATGAGTACAATATATATGACTCTCCACATGAAGAGTAATGTGCACTAGGTTGGGATTTCCATGTGCATGCTCAAGTAAAAAAGTAACTTCTCCCAATAACAACAATCAACTAAAGTCAAAAGTTGCTAATAATAAGAAAAGGTCAAAAATATAG
This sequence comes from Picea sitchensis, assembly GCA_010110895.2. NCBI lineage: Eukaryota > Viridiplantae > Streptophyta > Pinopsida > Pinales > Pinaceae > Picea > Picea sitchensis. The sequence continues at coordinate 129,513 of SNQJ01S0045787.1, forward strand.
GTGTGAACTTAGTGAGAACTCTACACGAAGTCAACATGCATTCCATAATAGAAAAAATATCCTAGAATAAGACTAGAGTCCAAGAATGGAACTAAAATCCTATATGAGTGAGAATTCACTAATTATGGAAAGTCATTAAATAAGTAAAGTGAGTAAACTCCAAGTATTAGATGGGTAATGTGCACTTCCCTAGAAGACTAATATTCTTACTAACGTGCGCTCTATAGCCATGAAATAGGAAATATCTCCTAAAATTAAGGAAATTAGAATTATCTCCTAAAAAATAGGGTAAAAAATAGGAATTGGCCTAATGGTAGCTAAAAAATAGGAATTTTCCTAATGGTGGTTTATGAGCCTATGTTTTTGGAAACCCATGGTATTTTCCCATGGTATTACATATAGGAATCCATCGGCTAAAAATAGACTTGCTATAAATAGACATGCTATAAGAAACAATCCTCCTAAATAGTAGGAAAAATGAAAAAATGAGTATGTCACTAAGTATGTAGTTGAGCATGTACCCCAACATGAAGCTTGCAGAGTTAGATTGCTAGATTTAGAATGGTGCTGATCCATGGGGGTGGGATCACCGAATCTCTTCCCTTGGGCTTCATGGTGACCTTCGTATAATATTCGAAGTGCACTTCTGGGAATTGTGTGGCGGATTTGTTGTGGCCGTCGACGAACTGGAGACTCAGACCTCTACCTAGGAGACAGTCCTGAACATGTAATTATTTGGGGAGTTCAATTTTTGGTTGATGAGCTTCCATTGTGTCCTGGAACCGAGCTTTTTCTTCTCTCCTATTGGAAGTAGCCATCGTTGCCTTGCCACTGGTATACACTCTGTTGCTGAAACTCTCTATTTGTAGTGGTCTAACTCTTAGCAAAATAAATGGCAATTGTCCACGGGGGATATAAGTAGCCATGGGTTGGTTTCCCCATGTGATTATTTTCTCTTCCAGGTAGGATTTTGGGCCTAATAGGTATATCTGTTGTGACGATTGTTCCTAATCCCCTTGGTGTCCGAATCTGATCTGGCCATGACTGTACTATACTGTTGGACTACCGATGTGCCTTTTGGGATGTGTTACCATAAATGTTCACGTCCCTTATAGATGTGTGACCTATTCGAGTCTGGTTGCTTGACCCTTCATTGTTTTTAATCACCATGTGTCTCATACTTTACTTGTGAGAGCCTACTGTCTCATCCGGTAGCATGTACGTTGGTAATTGCTTCACACAATTGGTGGAATCTTCTAAATATTCACACGTAACACTCTATCATGTCCTTCAAGTTCCTTACTCCTGTCCTATCCTGTTATTGAATACGTAATTATACCCGCCTTTATACCTACCTACCTACCTAAGTCCTACCCTAAGCTAACTATGAAACTGTTATCCATTTAGGGCGCATTCAACCCCTCTGGGCCGTAATATGCCTTCAACCAACTACCATTAATTAGTTCTTTGATGGGTTAAACCTGTAGTGTTGCCAACTTTTCTTCCCCTGCCTCACTAATGTATACCAATCTAAATGGTCATAACTAGCGCATGTACAATTTGCTAGGGTGCTTGAGAAACTCGTTGTCGTATAGTAATACCAAAGAACTAGGTTGTATAATTTTGGGCCGAATGTTGTGGTTATTCCAGGCCTTCTGTCTCTGCTTCTCAACCAATTGGTCATGAATCAAAATGAGTTGGTCCTCTTCGAGTTCCAAAATTTCACCCAACTACTTCTGAAGGGATTGGTCATCCAACATTTGTGTTGCGAGGGAAATGCACAGACTTGGTACCACAAATTACAAGGGTATCATAACCTCTTTACCATAGACCAACTTGAAATGTGTATTCTTAGTTAATCATTTATAGGTCGTTCTATATGCCCATAGTAATGTTGGAATCTATTGGTCCCAGTCGTTGTGCTACATGTCACAAGTCACTGCATGGTTTAATATCTTGTTGAAGGCTTCAATTTTTCCATTGGATTGTGGGTGATATGATGTACTCTTTTGGTGATGGATCATGAATTCCCGAGTGAGTGCGTAGATGGTGTCATAACACATTCCTTGATCACTCATCAACAACTTTGGGTAGCCAAACCTTGTGATCACGTTCTCAAATATGAAACACATGTCTGTCTTTGTAGTACAATGTGTCTTCTCACCAACGTGTCAAGTATTATGTGGTGATAATAATGTATTGCATGCAGGGGGGATGATGGGTCCCACGAAATCAATAGCCCATTTGTAAAACAACTCTAGCACCATGACCAAGAAAAGTGGTAGTTCATCTCTTTTGCAAGGCTTCCCGATCCTTTGGAAGACGTCACAATGTTTGCAATATCTCTTAGCATCTTCAAATACCGACAACCACCATAACCCCATGCATAGCACTTTATGCGCAATGGCCTTTCCAGTGTTGTGTCCTCCTTCAATATCTTCATGTGCCTTGTAGAATACCATGTCACGCTCATGTTCTAACACACACCTGCGTATGATCCCATCTACACCAAACTTGTACAATTACCCGACGGTCAACTAGTAGTCAACATTGTGGGTCACCAGTTGTCTATGTTGTGCCTGGGTGTATCCTTTTGGCACGTGATCTGTTGTGAGGTATGCGACAATATTTTCTATTTGATCCGACACTACTTTGAATTTGAAGAGTCGTGCATCGGGGAGATCATCATCTAAACTGCAACCAACTTCCCCTGATTCTATCCTCAAAATATATTCTGACCCAACATTGTGTTTGCTGGGATTGACAACTATTTCAAACTCAATCTCCTGGAAAAGCAAAATCCATCGGCATAATCTCCCCCCCAACACTAGCTTATTGGCCAAGTATTTGAGTGCCGCATGGTTAGTAAAAAAATTGAAGGGAGTCTCGAGTAAGTAATGCCGAAACTTTTGAAGGGAATATACCATATCCAATCCTTCACACTCCGTGGTTGTATAATTCTTCTCAGAATCTAATAATTTCCCATTGGAAAATAGTCTGGGTGATTAATGTTATCTTCTTCGGGCTACGCAAGCACTATGCCCAGTGCAATGGATGACATGTCCATATGTATGTGGAATATCTTGGTCCAAAATGGAAATATCATAATCGATGCAGTCACCAATTTTTCCTTCAACGTGTCCAATGCCTCATGGAATTCTTGTGTCAAGATATACTTCATATCTTTGCACAATATCTTCTCCAACAATGAATTTTTTTTTGCATAACTCCATGTGAATCGTCTATAATAACCCGTGTGTCCTAAATTTTACTGCAACTCTTTGATGGATGTGGGAGCCAACATATCCACTAAATCTTTGCCTGATATACCAATAAACCTTCTTTGCATACAACATGTCCCAACAATGTTCCGAATGATGTATAAAAGATGCACTTTTTCAAGTTCAATGAAATATGCAACTGTTGGCATCTATCCAACATCAATCATAGTGCTTTCATATGCTCCTTTAGTAGGATGAACATCGTCCAATCATCTAATTACACCTCCATAAAATTATGTATGAAGTCCTTAAAAGTCGCGACTACAATTCTAGAATACATCACAAGTTCATTCTTTAGGCCAAACAAAATTACCGTGTAAGAAAATGAGCTCCATTCTCTTGCAAACATAATCTTAGCTTGCTTTTGTTCCGTGAATCACACCTTGTGATATCCTGAGAATCCATTTGTGAATGAGTAAGCCTTGCACCCACCCATGTTTTCCAAGAATGGATGATGTACCAAAGCTACATTTAAGCTATGCAAATCTATACAAATTCTTAGGTTGTTCATATTCTTTGGTGTCATCACCATCGGGCTAATCCAATCTGACTCCTCCATCAAGAAAATGATACCCGCCTCCAACATTCGTTCCAATTCTTTGTGCACTTTCACTTTGTATTTTGTGTTCAGTCGATAGGGTCTCCTCTTTACTAGCTTAGCATCTGTATTTAACTGAATCTTCATTTCACCGAGGGATCCCACAATTCCCTTCATCTCCGAGAAGCTTTTTGGAAACACGTGTTCATATTATTTCAGCAAGTTTACCACTTGCGTTACCATTTCCTGGTCCCAATAATCACTAATGATGGCCATCTTAGGCACTTTGTCCATGCCTATATTATGTTTCTTTGTTTTCAATGGTCGTGCATAGTCCAATGTAGTGCTACTTGAAGCCTTTCCTTGAAAAGCGTGATTTCCCTTAGTCTTCTTGATCTGTACCCTCTAGGGTATTCTTGATCCAGGTGGATATTGGTGACCACCGAACTTTTCCAACTGGTTCAAAACAATTTTTTGGCAATTTTGGTAATTTACTATTTTTAGCAGTTTTTCGGGTCCTGAAACTTCTGAAGCCGTTTTGAGGCCCTAAACGACATTTTTTGGGGAAACGGGGAACAATATATAATTTCCTTCCATATTTCCCCCAAAATGAATCTGCTTGATGATACCTTTCCAACGAGCTATCATGCGCCTAAAATGGAGATCGTATGCAAAAGTTCGGACCCCGGGAAGTTGACGTACTAACTTACCCAAACAGGGCCCACATAACTTTTGGCGCTTCATCTCCTAGGGTTAGGTTTTTGGATGTCTAGGGTTTTTGACATTCCTGTTTATTGTAAAAATGCCTTTAGGCCTCATTGTAATCATCTTCTGGTGAATGAGCGCAACCGTCACATCTCTTCTTAGAGATAAGCTGCCACCATTCCAACAAGCTTGTTTCCGCTACATTTTACAGTTTCAACTTATTTCCTTATTGAATAGAAAACCCATTTTACTGTATCTCTATTATTTTGTGTTAAACACCTGTTAATAATCTGTACTTATTTCATTCTGCTCATAAAATCTGGATCATTGGTATCAGAGTGGTCTGCTCCTTGTCGTCTTAATGCATGTCCCCAACGAGGTCAGAGTACAAAGAGTTGGGTCTTGAGCTTGTTTCTCTTGAGGAAAAAAGATCTCGCACGCCCAAGGCTTGACCTCTCATGGTAGGAGAAAATAAAGATGATAGGACAAGAGATCCTTTCAAACTGTTGATTGAGGAAGCCCTCACACAACAAAGGAATGAGATGATGGATAGTTTCACGCAAATCCTTCGACGACTACCAACAGGTGATGCATATTCTTCGAGCGGAGGCGTCACCCCCTTCAAGGTACAAATAAACTTTGATATTCCTATATTTGAAGGTCAGATAGACATAGATGCTGTAGAAAAGTGGTTGAATCTACTAGAAGGTTATTTTTATGTCCATAACTTTTCGAATAGAGAAAAGATTACTTTTGTGCTCCTCAAAGCCGTTCCCCATGTCAAAGATTGGTGGGAAACGTTCTGTGAGAAAAATGAAACAAAGGAACCCTCATTATTTATAGTCACGACCACTTGGGAATCCTTTAGGGATGATATTAAGGAACAATACTACCCTGTCGGAAGTTATGATGACTTGTATACCAAATGGACCACACTGCGGCAAGAAAGAGACGAAGCAATGCCAGATTTCACAAATATCTTCCATACCTTGCGCACCAAGATGGGTATCAAAGATTCGTAGAGAAATATGGTGCTCAAGTATCACGATGCTCTACATAGATACATCCAGACCAAAATGGAATTTCTAGACATCTCATCCTTGGGCACGACCTACCGATATGCTATCAAAATCGAGCAGAATCTCAAACAAAAGATGTGACAATTTGGGTCTGGGAACCCATCACAACAAAATCCAGGAAAGGGCGGCCCCAACCCACAGAACAAAGGACAGAGCAAAGATGGAAAATATCAGGACAACCAGTCCAAGTTGCAAGCAAAGAGGGACACCAGAAAGACAAAGGAGGATACTAGGAAGTGGTGCGACTTCCATAAGATCCCTTGGCATAACACTGCTGACTGCTGCTCAAAGAAGTCGCTGGTGGCCGAAGTGAAAGCCTCTGAATCAAATGCGGGTTCTGACTCTGAGCCAGAACTAGAAAGAGGAAGACAGATCATTGACGTGGAATCCACTGCCACCGTTGCTACCACCAAGCTCCAGCCTGGTGAACTAGATGAGCCAAAATAAGGAGAGCGTGTCTTCCATTTACAGATGTGGGTAAAAGACACCCCACTGCAGTTCATCATTGATAGCAGTAGACAAAAGAATCTCATCTTAGCAAAGGTCATCAAGCGGTTGGCCCTGCCAATAACGCTGCACCCACAACCCTACACCATTGGATGGCTTCACCAAGGAAGTGATCTCCGCGTCAACCAATAGTGCCGACTGTCGTACGACATTAAGCCCTTCAAAAACGAGGTATTGTGTGATGTTGCTCCTCTCGAAGTCTGTGATGTTCTTTTGGGCCAAACTTATTTATGGAAATGTCATGATATATATGAGTCTAGGCCTCGTAGTGTTATTATTACTTTGAACAAGAAATTTTACAGGATACTCGAGGCAGTCCCACCTAGTGCTATTTCCTTTATCTCTTCTAAGCAATGCAGGAAGGTCATCTCTCAGATGGGGAAGTTTGTCTTCTTTGTGATTCACTCTTAGAATAAGCAAAAGATCACAGCCACATCCAGGGTCTTTGCAACCAACCTCTCCACACAGCAGAAGCGAGTAGATAAGGTCGTGGACGAATACTCAGATATCTTCTCCTCACCTATCGGGGTACCTCTGCACTGCCAGGTCAAGCACCCCATTGATATGACCCTTGGTGCACCGTTGTCCAATGGGCCAGTCTATCGTCTCTCTCTATTAGAGAATGAGGAGATCAAGTGACAAATCCAAGAAATGCTCCACAAGGGGCACATTCATCCCAACTCATCACCTTGCGGGAGCCCAATCATGCTGGTACAGAAGAAATATGGAACCTGGCGAATCTGCATTGATTATCGAGCTCTGAATAAAATCATAGTCAGAAACCGATACTCGATTCCTCGAATCGACGAGCTCCTTGATCAACTCACGGGGGCCAAATACTTCAGTAAGATTGATTTGAAGTTTGGCTACCACCAGGTCCCGATAGAACATATAGATGTATGGAAGACCACCTTCAAGTCAAAGGAAGGCCTTTTTGAATTATTGGTCATGCCCTTTGGTTTGACAAATGCTCCAACCACTTTCATGAGGATGATGGATGATATCCTATGAACATTCACCAATACTTTTNACCACCTTCAAGTCAAAGGAAGGCCTTTTTGAATTATTGGTCATGCCCTTTGGTTTGACAAATGCTCCAACCACTTTCATGAGGATGATGGATGATATCCTATGAACATTCACCAATACTTTTGTAGTGGTGTATCTGGATGACATTTTCATTTACAACAAGACTTGGGCCGAACACTTGCAACATATTCAACAGGTTCTACACACCCTACGACAGTAGAAGCTATATGCCAACTTGGAAAAATGCTCCTTCGGCATGGACATGGTCCATTACCTGGGCTACATCATTGATCATCATGGCATACATGTGGATCAAGCCAAGATACAAGTCATCCGTGACTGGCCAACCCCAACCACACTCACTGAGCTTCGGAGCTTCTTGGGCCTTGCCAATTTCTACCGTAGGTTCGTGTTGGGATTCTCCCATATTGCATGTGCCCTCAACAAAATAACTAGGGGTGGTGGTAAGGCGAAATTTGCATGCGGTCGGTCCCAACAATAAGCGTTCGATGATTTGAAGCAACGCTTGTGCTAAGCCCTATTACTTTCACTACCAGAGCTGCAACAACCCTTTGAGATCGAGACAGATGCTTCAGACTATGCTGTGGGCACTATTCTCACTCAGCACAGCCACCCCGTGGCCTATCATAGTAAGATACTATTAGATGCTATCCATAAGTACCCTACTTACGATAAAGAAATGTACTCCATTGTGCAAGCCCGCCGCCAATGGAGACATCACATTCTTGGGAAGGAGACAGTCATCCACACTGATCATAAGCCATTGCAGTTCATGTAGACACAAGGAAAATTACATAATGAACGCCATCAAAAGTGGTCCACATACTTGCAACAATTCCACCTCAACATCAAGTATAAAACACGAAGCACCAATCACGGTGCCGATTGCCTCAACAGATCTCTAGTCACGACACTCACCATGGTGCTAGACTTTTGCGACCATGAGACCTCTGGATGGCCCCAACTCTACGAGACACACCTAGACTTTGCCACCACCTACCAAATGTTGGGTGCAAACGCAGTTGTCGATAATTTCCATCTTCAGGATGGGTTAATGTGTCGTCTGGGCCATATCTATGTTCCATCAAGAGAGCGAGCGAAGCTGATCTGGAAATCCCACTATAGTCGGGTGGAAGGACACTTTGACGTCGAAAAGACAGTGGCGATGCTACAGAAACATTTCTGCTGGCCGAAACTTCGATAGGAGGTCAACAAGTATATCAGGTCATGCACTGCCTGCGTTATTGCCAAATCGACCACTAAGAAATAGGGCATGTACACCCCTCTTCCTAATCCTGACAGGCCATGGGAATCTATCTCAATGGACTACATGTCGGGCCTCCCGTCCAACAAGTGGGGAAATGACTGTGTTTTTGTGGTTGTTGATTGCTTTTCTAAGATGGCGATTCTAGTTACCTGCAAGAAGAGCATCACAACAGAGGCCACTACCAAGATCTTCTTTGAACGAGTCTGGGTACATTTTGGAATCCCACAAACCATTGTCTCAGATTGGGACAGTCGATTTCTCAACACATTCTGGTCGAGCCTCTAGTCACTGCTAAACACTAAACTCACCAAATCCACGACCTTCCATCCCCAGACAGATGGCCAAACTGAGGTTGTAAATCGAATGATTGTGCATATCCTTCGTATGTATAATTCCAAGAACGCTCGCACATGGTATGAGAGCCTTCCCCATGTCCAACATAGCTACAATTGAACCTTGCATAGCTCAACCGACCACAACCCCTTTCAGGTGGGGTTGGGATTCCAACCATTGGGTCCCATAGATGTTGCACTTCCCCTTGCAGTCACCTCAACCGAATAATCTCTTGCTCCAACTGAAGCTGACAAAGCCACCCGATTCATTGAGTGGATCCACCACATCCGCCAACAGGTTTAGGATATCCTACAGAAGTCCAATGACAAGTACAAGCAGTGCCATGATCAACATCGGGTGCCACATAAGTTTCAGGTGGGAGACAAATTTTGGTTGCACTTGGAGAAAGAACGCCTTACACGACCCCATAGGAAGCTTCGCCCACTCCGTTATGGGCTGTATACCATCACCAAGGCCATGGGGGATAATGATTTTGAGCTAAAAAATCCTCCTTTCTTTGGCCTGCACCTAATTTTCAACGTGGATCTCCTTCGCCCTTATTTCCCACCATTATTGGACACCTCAGAAGTAGCTGAACAACCGACACCAACATAGCTCAACCTCGACTGCATACAAAAGGCATCCCATGATCAAATTGTGGACACATGGATCAAGGGCACTCGACATCAAAGGATCCATCTTTATCAAGTCGTCAAAGCAGGGCAGCTCCTGCACCAAGGCAAGTGGTTCACCTGAGGCCAAATTCAACAAGAATTTCCTCATCTGATGGGGGAACTCAACGCAAAAGAGACCATTGCTTCCTAAGGAGGGAGGATTGATCCAGGTGGATATCGGTGGCCACCCACCTTTTCTAACTGGCTCAAAATAGTTTTCTGACAATTTTGGTAATTTACTATTTTTAGCAGTTTTTCGGGTCCTGAAACTTCCAGAGCCGTTTTGAGGCCCTAAACGATGTTTTTTTGGGAAACTTTAGTATCTAATAATTTCCTGTTGGAAAATAGACTGGGTGATCAATGTTATATTCTTCAGGCTGCGCAAGCACTACGCCCAGTGCAATGGATGACGCGTCCATATGTATGTGGAATATCTTGGTCCAATATGGAAATACCATAATCGATGCAGTCACCAATTTCTCCTTCAACGTGTCCGACTCCTCATGGAATTCTTGTGTCAAGATACACTTCATATCTTTGCACAATATCTTCTCCAACAACAATTTTTTTTTTTCATAACTCCATGTGAATCGTTTATAATAACCCGCATGTCCTAAATTTTAGTGCAACTCTCTAATGGATGTGGTAGCTAACATATCCACTAAATCTTTGCCTGATCTACTAACAAACCTTCTTTGCATACAACATGTCCCAACAGTGTTCCGAACGATGTATAGAAGGTGCACTTTTTCAAGTTCAATGAAATCTACAACTGTTGGCATCTATCCAACATCAATCATAGTGCTTTCATATGCTCCTTTAGTAGGATGAACATCATCCAATTGTCGAATTACACCTCCATAAACTTATGTATGAAGTCCTTAAAAGTTGCGACCACAATTCTAGACAACATCACAAGTGCATTATTTAGGCCAAAGGGAATTACTGTGTTAGCAAATGAGCTCCATTCTCTTGCAAACATAATCTTAGCTTGCTTTTGTTCCGTGATTCACACCTTGTGATATCCTGAGAAGCCATTTGTGAATGAGTAAGCCTTTCACCCACCCATGTTTTCCAAGAATGGATAATGTACAAAAGCTACATTTAAGCTATGAAAATATACACAAATTCTTAGGTTGTCCATATTCTTTGGTGTCATCACCATTGGGCTAATCCAATTTGACTCCTCCATCAGGACAATGATACCCGCCTCCAACATTCGTTCCGATTCTTTGCGCACTTTCACTTTGTATTTTGTGTTCAGTCAATAGGGTCTCCTCTTTACTAGCTTAACATCTGTATTTAACTGAATCTTCATTTCACCGAGGGATCCCACAATTCCCTTCATCTTTGAGAAGCTCCTTGGAAACATGTTTTCATATTATTTCAACAAGTTTACCACTTGCGTTACCGTTTCCTGGTCCCAATAATCACTAATGATGGACATCTTAGGCACTTTGTCCAATGTAGTGCTACTTGAAGACTTTCCTTGAAAAGCATGCTTTCCCTCGGTCTCCCTGATCTGTAACCCCTGGGGTCTTCTTGATCCAGGTGGATATTGGTGGCCACCCACCTTTTTCAACTGGTTCAAAACAATTTTATGACAATTTTGGTAATTTACTATTTTTAGTAGTTTTTCGGGTCCTGAAACTTCCGAAGCCGTTTTGAGGCCCTAAATGACGTTTTTTTGGGAAAATGGTGAGACATATAACAATTCCTTCCATATTTCTCCCAAAATGAATCTGCTCAATGATACCTTTCCAACGGGTTATCATGTGCCTAAAACAAAGATCGTATGCAAAAGTTACGACCCCGAGAAGTTGATGTACTAACTTACCCAAACGGGGCCCACATGAATTTTGGCACTTCATCTTCTAGGGTTAGGTTTTTGGATGTCTAGGGATTTTGAAATTCCTGTTTATTGTAAAAAGGCCTTCAAAGCCTCATTCTAATCATCTTCTGGTGAATGAGCGTAACCGCCACATCTCTTCTCAAAGATAAGCCACCACCATTCCAACAAGCTTGTTTCCACTGCATTTTANGTCTAACTGGGGCCGACCTGGCCAGTCTAACTGGGCCGACTTCTCCTTCTGGGCATCAATAAATTCAATATAAATATATTTGTTCAGCCGACAACCTGTCTAGGGTTTCCTTCAATTCTTTGCTTCCTTCCGAAGGATTTTAGTCTCGTCATAGGTCATCATAGAGGTTCATACCTCCCGAAGCTACCATAATATTAACAAGTTTTAGGTATTTATAATTTAACAGAAGGATTGCTTGTTCTAATTTGTTGGAAACACATATCTTGTTGGATGCTAGTATCAAATACTACAATCACAAGCCCCTTGATCTGGATTTATGGAGAATAGTTTTTCACTTTCAACATGACCACGATGCACAACTACCATAAAAAAAGTTTTATTTTGTGTTTTCAAAAGTATTGAAATCTCTTATTCTCCATGCTATATAATAGTAAACTTTTGACACTTATTTGGAGGTGTTATCCACAATTCTAGGGATAACTAAGGAGATGATGTGTTGAGGCCCTCAGGTTGCAGACATGGAGTACCGAGAGACAACGTAACCAACAGTGCCCATTTGCAAAAATGGAGCGCGCTTCACCACCACAGTTTCAGGTTCATTGTGATGGTATCCACCACATCAGTTGGCTTCTGGAAGACATTGGGTCTTGCTCCATGAGGTACAAGTTAGGTATTATGGTGAGTACCATTTTGATATTTGAAGCATTTGAGTTTGTTACATTTTAAAACTGTCTTTGATTATGTAATGTTTGCTTGGAAATTATGCTCTTTGCCTTGTTTCACCTTGGTGGTTGACTTTGTGCCCTAGTAA
>SNQJ01S0045788.1:16662-29758 GCA_010110895.2 Picea sitchensis
TTTATTAATATAGTGGACCTAGTCCACCTTACATTGAATGACCACATTCCCATATATTAAATGACTTCCACTAATAACACATAACTACATTTCCATTGGGTACCTCCCTAGGTACCCCATATTACCTCCCTAGGTATACTACACATAGCCTGCCTCACCTGTGAGGCATGATATCTTTCACATTTTCTAAGTGAACTAACAACCACATATGGACCATGATATTCTCTCGGCTGTAAGAACTAAGAATATCAAAAAGAGGCATACCTTGAGGGAAACTAGGCTTTTAAAAGTTGACCCATCAAATGTGTGAAAGGAAACAAGAGTTTGAGCAAGAAAAACTATAAAAACCAACTCCCTTGGTAACATAACAGTAGTAAAATGAAACCAGAAATCAGGTTCCTTTTGGAGCCTAAGATCGATTGCTGTCCATATTCTTGTTCTCATCTAAACACTCTTGGAGCCTAATGCTTTTGCATAATTTTTCTGAAGGGGAGTGAAATAATCTCCGTGGCGATTTGCTAACCAAGTCACAACCTTGGCTAGGCTAGATAAGTTGTTTGAATTTAAAGAGCTTCCTGCCGAGATTTTAACTGTTTGAAGTCCTTGCTCCTTGGGGAGAATACAAAAAGCAACCAAAGTATTTTTTTTCCAATACAACTCTAAAGTCCTATAAAATTTAGAGTTTTGAGTTCTAGAGCAACCCATATCCGAAATTAGTCAATCAATTTAAGCCTCAACATCTTCATCATCATGGAGCTCCCTAAGATGATATACCTCCTCCTTGGATCATCCATTCTAGCTTTGTTTGGGTAGGGGACAAATTATTCATAGGAAGTGGTCTCTTTCAAAGCAACTTCCACAACAAGAGAGGGGATGTGAGTAAGAGTGGAGTGAGGATGGGAGGGGAAACGAACATGGGAGGCCATGGGGAGGAAAGAAGAGACAAGAGGGAATTCAACAGTAGTGAAGAAGCTCAGGTGATGGTGGAAAATGGGCACGAAAAACAAGCAAGAGAGCTCAGCAGGACCGGGCATGAGATGAACATTTATAACTAGAATGAAAACCCTCTCTACCTTTGGAAGAAGGGTTTGGATAAATAAAAATGAAGATTTTTACATCATAACAGAAAGATTTTTACATCATAATGGAGATTTTTACATCATACCATAATGGAAATTTTTACATCATAATGGAGATTTTTACATCATACCATAATTTATGCTTTCGCTCACCTTACCGGAAATCTTAGTGTGCATTTGAAGCTTGCCGAGCAGAGGGGTTGCAGCAGTGTTCTCGGCGCTCTGGCATTGATCCTTGCTCTTGCCATGCCGAGGGTGAGAGGGAAGCCTCGCAGGGGAGCCGACTGGTATGCGGCTGACTCTAGGAGGAAGAGACACAAGAAATTTGAGTGGGCTGTGATCATGGCCAAGCAAAGGAGACGTCGGGTGAACATGGTTGCGAGCTCTCCCCCCATAACCTTTGTAGAAGAAGTGACGAACATGGAGCTCCCACCAGACTTTTCAGAGAGCAGGATGTTTACTGTTCCAGATAATTGGAACCCTCTGACATGTATTGCAGAAGCAGAGGCACCGCCCTACTCAAGAGACACCCCAGGTCCCTGCGAAGCACCTAACGAAGAACCCACCACTTGTTTGGTCGAGGAGGAGCCACCGGAAGATACCATAGAATTGCAGCCCAACAGGGAGCCGTCGGGATGTCAGGAAATGGACGACAAGCCGCAGATGCCGCCCTCGCCACCACTCCTGCACTCAGAGCATTTGCAACTGATTTTTGAAGTTCGAAGCCTGGTGGATGATCAAATTTTCAGAGCAGTCTGCGTTAGCCAACGCTTGGACATGCTCTATGTGGCCTATTCTAGTGCCACTCCTCAGCGACAATGCCCAACCTGTGCTCAGCCTTATGTCATCCTAGCCAGCGGTAGAAAAGCGACGGATGCTCACGAGGACTTCGGGGAATAGGTTCTTTTGTCTTGCATGATTTCCAACTCTTTTTCTGTAGTAGTTTATCGGAGCTGTAGCTCTTTAGTTGTTAGCATGATTAGCATTAGAACAGACCTCACTGGACCACTGTTAATTATGGATGTATACCCTAGTTTCCTTCGGGTAGGGTAGCGCACTGAACCCTTTGATTTTGCATGCTAAGGTGGGTAGGCTAGCTGTCTTGGTTTCCTGCATAGACATGACAGCTGGCACCTGCGTGTCATGTATACTCTTTTTCTCAAGTTATAATATAACAGGTTTCACCTTTTACTTATTAAAAAAATAAAAATAAAAAATTAATAAAAAAAATTAGATTACATTATTCCTTCTCATCTTGTAAGCATCAAACAACAAATATAATATAGCAAACGTAAATTTAGATTATTTTGTAAAATTTAATAATGTTTCTGAAAGACGTAAAACAATATTATTCTCAAAACTTCATCATGCTCAAAGTTTGGTTTATCATTAATGATAAACGATGTATCCCAAAAATATTGTTACCAAGAATATGTGCTTAAACATTTCAACTTATTAAATTTAAATATAATCATTCTATAATTAATAAATATTAATAGATTTTTATTTGAAAATCAAAATTCCTATTTTCTTTTCATATTAATATGCTAACATAAATAAAAGATGGTATTGAAATTCAAATCATCAATATATTAATTTTTTATTATATTTTTTATTTTAATAAAAATTCTTAAAGTTATTTATAAGAAATAAAATTATATCATATGATATGTTTTTTTGTAAAAAAATGTTAATCAATTTTTTTAAAATCACATATCTTTTAAATAATAATAATAATAATAATATATTTTTAAGGTCATGGCCAAGCTAGCACACTAAATTGGTGTATGAGACCCCCTTGTTTGTGGGACAAGGGACCCCCCTCCGCCCAACTATTTGACTGGTAAAGTCTACGAAGGTATACATATCCTACCCCCTCTGGATTTGAACGCATATAAGAGTCACTTGTCTCTTTCCCAAAACAAATCCATGCCTTTCACCTCTTTCCAAATCTATTTAATGAAGAAAAATATCATAACTAGATGGTATGATTTGGTTTACTTGTTTACATAAGCTGCAACATTCTAGATTATTAAATTTTTTTATTTTGAATAATCTAATATGTAGAAGTTTTGTTGTCTAAAATCAATAACATAAATATTTTATTTTTGGATGAACACTTTAGTTTCCAAATAATTTTCTACCACTTAGACTTTCTTCTACTAGTGCTTTATGATTCAATTCATTTTGACCATTTCAAATATATAATTTATTTAATTACTAATTATTTATTATACATCCACCCATACATCCACCCATGTGTCACTCACATATTCATCACTCTACTACTATTATTTTTATTTGTACTCCTAGATGTACCCCCTTTATCTTCTTATCTCTTCCTATTTGACTAGGTGCACATATAGTCACTACTTTATTTTAATTTAATCTTTTATTAATATTTCACAAGTTTTCCTATCTTTTCTCACTATCCATTTGAATCATAAATATTTTTTCTGGGGCATTACTAATTGATTTTTAAAGCAATTAAAAGTGATTTGTTAAATGCATTAAATTTTATACTAAGTTTTAATTAAATATTTTATTTTTCATTTTTATAAAATTTACAATAATCTATATGCTCAATGAATCATTCGTTCATTTATTTAAATTTTTCAATTTAAATAAAAATGCATAAGCTACTAGATTGTTTTCCCATGTATGCATAAAACCTATGATTGATGCAACAGTTACATTCTTCTCCATGATCGTCAAGAACATACTTTCAGTAATTATGAACGGTTCCATGTTACGACATACCCTTCAAAAGTTACTCATTTTTTTCCCATGTATGCATAAAAGTTATGATTGATTCCAAGGGTTATATGTTTCTCCATGATCTTCAAGAATACACTTTCAATAGGTATGAAGGGTTCCATGTTCAGGAATATCCTTCAAGCATCCATTTTTTTTAGGTGGGGAATGGTACAATGATCGAGACTAAGTTAACTCAACTCATTCTACCATTTTAACAGACTAATTCTCATATAGGAATAAGTATGACACTTATTGTGTTCTTGTCACATAAATCTCATGAGTAAAATAATATTGTATGTTTCTATTCAAAACATGAAAAATGAGTGTCGATAGGAAGAAATAGAGACAATATACATGAAAAATGAGTGTCCGTAGGTGGAAATAGAGACACTATTCATCTTCTACTAGTGATACTATGTACAAATTTCATACAACCCAATTACACATGTGTGGATTGATTGACAATAATATTTGTTGTTCGTACACACTAAAATCAATAAATCAAATAATTCCACAATCACAAATTAGAAGCATCTCATAATATATTAACTAAATCTAGACTACTTATAATATTAGCACAATACCTTATCAATGTGTTTGTAGGGCTTTCTTGTCATACTTGGAAAACCATCAATAACATTTACAAATTAATGCATATTACACATATATATGTTGACACACACATATCCATTTCAACATCTTATAACCATGTGAACAATACCATGAATTACATTATATAACTATACAATGTATTCATACATTATTATCATATAAACAATAAAACATAATTCATTAAAAATGCAAATACATGAATTAAAGAAAAATTAAAAAATTAAAATATTAATAATAATAATAATTAAGTTTCATCAAAATAATACAGGTTAATAAAATAGATATTTTTTCATCAAAATTTCTTGAAATAATATGATTCAATCATTCAAACTAGTAAAAGAAAAAAAAAAATTACATTAACTTTCTAGTTAAAATATACATTTTGTCACATGGAAAACCTTGTAGAATACATAAGTTATAACAATCTTTATTTTAAAAACATAAAAATGATTAAGACTTCTAACCTTAAGTTTATGAAATAGTTTAACAAGATTCTTTATGTCATTCACCCAACTCCCTTTATGTTATTCACCCAACTGATCATGTAGGTTAATTTCCCTATTATAACGTTATGTCCCTTGCTTACTAAAACTAATTAAAATAAAAAAATGTTGATAGTTCAAGGATTATTCTACAAACTTCTCTTAAAATTGAAGAAAAAAATCTTAGAACCAATTTACCAAAAAAAAAATATAAAAAACAAAAATGATTAGGTATATTATTTTGTAGTTTATTCGAAACATGGAAAATAAAATGATATCATTAAAATGGAAGTTAATCGATAATCCTCTACCCATTCTCTCCCTTTACAAATGATGACAATGCGTTCATCCAAAACTCTCTGTAACCAATGCAGGGTGTAATGTTCATAATGAGGTGGATCACTCAAAGTCACGTGAATTGTTTTTAACTTCCAAATAAAGGGTAAATGTTAGAAGGCTTGCTATACAATATTTAATATAGAAAATATTCATTTAAATGAAGATGTTTTTTCCTTTTTTACCAATTTAAAATAAAAACAAATTTAAATTTATGAAAAGAAATATTTAATGTATATTTTTGGTAGGATTAATATGTTGATTATGTACTCCTATTCTAAGTATAACATAACATCTCTCTATTTTCCAATTAAGATGCTTTTATTTCCTTTTATCGGAAAATAAATCCATGTATAACATTGCAAATGAATTGATTTATCTTAAAGAAAATATCAACATTTTGTATGTTAATCATGCCCTACAAACAATATAATTTGAATAAAGAAATTGCTAGCCCTCAATAATAATACTTATGCAACCAATAGTATGATAAAAAACATATAATGCTTTCAAAAGAACATTATCTCCGTTATCAAATGAAGAACATGTAATGCCTTCAAAAGAACATTATCTCCATTGAATGATGGATTTAGATAACAAGCATACATTATGTGGTATGTGATTATACCAAATTATATTAAAAATGTCATCCTTTCTATTTAGAGAATGTGCACATAAAAAAAACACAAATAAACACATGGATATAGAGCATGGACTTTGGAGATATATGCGAGGTAATGAATTAGAATAGATGTTGGCTCAATGTCGAAGAAAGAACATAGGGATGGTTATGAGAATAATATGCAACTTGTGCTCTAATTAACCCTCAATACATGCTTGGAATAGATATATGACTCCATTTAGTGTTTACTCAATATTATCACGAATGGATTAAAATAGAAATGAATATGGTACCTCAAGAGTGGTATTTTTTACTAAAAATAACATTTCGATAAATGGTGACTAGATGTTAGTTAAATACGGACAGAAATAGGTTTCAAATGCACATAATATATCCATATTTATAACATCATTCCTACATAAATTTAATTTACAATCATCTTTCAACTTAGGGCATCATAGGTAGGCATGCAAGTTAGAATGAATGTTCATAGAGAAACAATTTCATAGACATACTACCGAGTTTTTTAGGGTATATTTTCACATATTCTCAGTAAGTAGGATATTAACTCACTTATAGAATAATTAATATAACCTTGATTTTATCAATGGTGGATTTAATATTAGTGTTTTATGGGCCCATGTTATTGGGCAACCC
Organism: Picea sitchensis; assembly: GCA_010110895.2. Taxonomy (NCBI): domain Eukaryota; kingdom Viridiplantae; phylum Streptophyta; class Pinopsida; order Pinales; family Pinaceae; genus Picea; species Picea sitchensis. The sequence goes on from SNQJ01S0045788.1 coordinate 23,208, forward strand.
ATGGTATTCGATGTGAGTATTTGCATGTCTTTAGATGGAAATATCCACACCATGCATGTATTTTTGTATATTTGCATGGTTATGCATGTCTATGGATGTCTTCACATGGCTATCTCCATTCCATGCATGTATTTGCATGACTATCTTGAGGCCATGCATGTCTTTGCATTGTAATATAATTTTGGTAAATGAATTAGTCTTGTAATTGATGAAGTCTATTTAATGGCTCAAGATAGTCCATTGTAAGAAGCCTCAAGTAACCTCAAGTGGTCATTGTTGGTTTGTCTTGGTTGGTTTTGCCAAGGTTAATAGATATCTATTAGGTGTTGGTATTCTAGTTAAGGTTTTCCAGGATAAATATTGTCTCTATGTGCATGCATTTCATGTTATGATATTTCTCACTTAGTTTTTTAACATCGTATCAGGGCTTTGAAGACTTGGATTATCCAACCAGATTGGTATGATTCTTATATCCATGATTATGAGATATTTGGTAAAATGAGTGACTTCTTGAAGCGATATATGCAAAAAAATTGAACGGATGCTTCATGGGTTTATGAACCATGACGAATGATATAGTGGATTGATGTGAAGGATAGTTAGAAGTGCATTGAGGATGAAGTACTCAGTGAATGAGTTCTTTGGATCACTGTATTAGGAGGAAAGAGGGATGTTCGTAAATAAGTTGGTATATGCTTCTTTCATCATTTTATTGGGCATATAGTGGATTGACATGGAGCATAAGAAAACATGGATTAAGGAATAATTACTTGGTCAATGAGTTATTTGGCTCACTTTATTTGGAACGAGGAGGGATGTTGGTAAATAATTTGGGAGATGATTCTTGCATCATGTGCTTGGGAATACAGTCGTAAGATAAGAACTTGGTATATGTAATTGTATTTGGAGCATAAGGGATTCTTCCAATGACATAAGTTGGTGTTTCATAGCATCATTTGTTAGGGAATACAATTGTAATTATTGTTATGGAGTTGGATTTTATCACATATAAATGGGAATATGGTTGTAAGACATATTTAGGCATATGTACCCCTACCTTGATGGTTATATGGTTGTAAGACCTATTTAGGCATACATACCCCTGGTTTGATGTTTCACCAGTATAAAGTCTAGATGTAGAGCTTGGTGATAAAGGGACATATTGTATTCTTGGACACCTAATTTATAAAATTTGAGGGAGGTAGGTGTTTATCTCAAGTCATTTTAAAGGGAGGAATGTTGGGTTAATATTGCCTCGGTTATAGAGTATTTAAGATAATCTTGATTCTTTCGATGTTAGGTTTATTGTTGTTGGTTTATGAGCCCATAGTATTGGGTAAACCACATTGTATTATTTGCGTCTTTGGATGTCTTTGCATGGCTATCCCTACACCATGCATGTATTTTTGTGTCTTTTCATCATTACGGATGTTCGTTCATGTCTTCATATGGCTATATTCACTCCATGCATGCCTTTGCATGGCTATCTTGAGGCCATGCATGTATTTGTTTGTAATCTATTTACAATAATGTTTTTAGGGTTGTAATTGATGAAGCCTATTTAACAGCTTCAGATACTCCATTTTAAGAATCCCCAATTAGCCTCAAGTGGCTATTGTTGGTTTGTCTTAGCCAGTTTGGTGAAGGTTAATAGATATCTATTAGGTGTTGTTTTTTTTTATTTATACTTTGCAGGATAAATATTGGCTCTATGTGCATGCATTTCGTGTTGCACTATTTCTCTCTCCATTTTTTAAATGTGGTATTAGAGCTCGATTTTGGATTTAGGGGGATGTTTTTGTTGCTAAGGGTTTCGTTTGGTATTGATAAATCAAGTTTATCTGGGGCTTGTGTTAAACCTAGGTTTAGTGGGAGCTTTGCAGTGATGCTTTGTGCATTGAAAGAGAATGGCGAGTAGTTATAGAATCGATATTGAGAAGTTCAATGGTCAAAGCTTTGAGATATGTAATATCAATATGAAGGACCTTATGATATAAAAAGAATAATGGATCATTGTGGATTCTGGTACAAAACCTATTGATATGAAAAAGGAATATTGGGAGAAGATGGAAAGAAGAGAAAAGAGTATGATTTGACTCTTCCTAGAATATGCAATGTTACTAAATGTCTCCAGAGAATCTACAAACAAGGAGAGATGGGAGAAGTTGGGGAATTTGTATTAGTCAATGTCCCTGGTGAACAAGTTATTTCTACGAAAGAGGTTGTACCAAGCTTTTTAGGGTATAATTTTACATATTCTAATTCAACAAAGACTAATGAACCTATCATGAACTAACACAAATATTAAAATTTTATTTTTAGATGGTATTTTTTCACGTGTTCATGATTTCTAGTTATTATGTTTCCACATATTCTATGTATTTTGATTATTACAATGATAGGAGTATTTCATGACGATTATGTGGCTATATGTTTATTATGGTGATGTCATTCAATTCTTACTAACTATTATGATCATGTTATGATTATTACTAATCCATTTTTTCATGATGTTATTTGGAAATGGATAAGAGATAAATTCCATGTAACATCCCCACTATAATTCCCAGTTTAATTTATGGATAATGTAGATATGAAATGTGGCTATGGCGAAGTGATATAATATGTAATTTGTATTTCTAATTTTTAATAAATAAAATGTAATGTGAGTTGTTGGGAGACATGGAAAAAGACGGGGGATGATTTTTCCACAAGAGAAGGGAGTTTTTAAGATAATTTTAAAGGGGAAACTATTTATGGGTATTAATCCAAACCTAGTTTCCTGAATTTTATTATCATCGGGGAGAACCTTATATTTTATATTTGAGTGTATGAGAGCCTAATAATTGAATACATGTAATAAGATGGGTGTAATAAATCACATCCCATAGTTATTGAGAACATGGGGATGAAGTACAATTAGAATTAGGGAGAGTGAGAGTAAACTTGCTTGGGGAAAAGAGAGAAAATTCATATGGTAAGAATAGAAAAATTTAGAAAGTTATTTTTTTGCATGAACCAAAGAGATAGTAGGAAAATGAGAGCTTTGGAGTTGGAACAAAAATTAAGGGAGATTTATGATGTGTTTTTGGAGCGGTTGAATATTGGAGAAGAAAATTGTCAAGCTTGTAGAAGAACCAAGTTTTCAGGCATGAAGAATGATGATCCATATTTTATGAGAAAAATGAAATGAATACATATTATTATCAAAATATGATTAACACAAAATAACAATATATAGTAAAATTGATTTCTATTCAGTAAGGAAATAAGATGAAATTGTAAAATGCAGTGGAAAACAAGCTTGCTAGAATGGTGACAACTTATCTCTGAGAAGAGATGTGATGGCTACGCTCATTCGCCAGAAGATGATTACAATAAGGATCTGAAGGCCTTTTTACAATAAAATAGAATTTCAAAAACCCTAGACATAAAAAAACCTAAACCTAGGAGGTGAAGCGCCAAAAGTCATGTGGGCCCCGTTTGGGTAAGTTAGTACATCAACTTACTTCGGTCGTAACTTTTTAATATGATCTCTATTTAGGCACACGATATCCCATTGGAAAGGTATTTACAAGGAATACACATGTTTCCTGTTGCAAGCCCTCAAAACGGCCCCAGAAGTCAGGGACCTGAAAACTAGGAAAAAACTGTCAAATTGGAAAATTGCCAAAATGAGCCAGTTGGAATAGGTGGGAGGACAACGACATCCATCTAGATAAATACTCTCCCCATGATATAAAAATGAAGAAGACTTGTATTCTTGAAAATATTTGCAAGTAAAATTTATGTGTTAAAATGCAAATGGATCAACTTTGCAACACAACTTAAATAGGATTTACTCATTCAAGACGCATATAAAAAGAAACAAAATCAATTAACAGAAAACACATAATACAACAAATGATAAAGGAGTTCACCCCTCTCTTGGGCTACATCTCCTAGTCTAGCTTCCAATGGATCATTTGTATTATTTGCTCAAAGTGCTCAAAATTTTTCTTTACAATGCTCTAAATGCCAAATAAACTGCTCTAATGGCTTCAGAATGTCCAAAAACCCCTAGCTGAGATTTTTCGGCACCTCGTTTGGCCAAACATTGAAGAAGATAGGCTTCCTGGAAGCCCCCCCTTCAAGCTTGTTGTTTGTGCATCTACAAAACACACCCCATTTTGGCTCAACCTAGCCCACACGCATTTTAAAGCATAAAAACTTGGCACCGCGTGCAACCGCACAAACCGTGCAAACTGTAGGATGGTTATGGGAACACCTAGACCCTAACCATCAAAGGCAAGGTCATATGACCCATGTGACCAGGCATTTAAAAGTGAGGGCCATAACTGTTGAAATGAATTCAAACCAATGCATACCTGCGCGCACGTTCAATGGTGATATGGAAACAAACATGTGACAGCGGCCATATCAAAAGGGCTTTGTTAAAACATATGCCCGCGCCTGTGGTCATATTACAACACAAAATATGATCGGGGCTTAGTTTTAAATGTGTGCGCAAAGGGTTTAAAACCATGGCCATATTACAATACACATAACCACGGGCTGGGGCTAGGCCCCATCTTGACTGCCTGCCCATACATACAACATTTCAATTCAAGTGTAATCTGCACCATATAGTGTTAAGAAACACTATGGTGGTGCATTGGTTGGTGGTCTTTTCCAAAGCGTTGCATGTGAGTGGAGGTCACAAGGTCGATTCCGGTGGACTCCAAATAAATTTTAAACCAATAAATAGGGTACACATGGTGACCATCGATTGGGCCACGTGTCGCCATTCAATTCACTGCAAACAAGCCACATCACCTGCCAACTGTGCAAATTGCTGCCTGCCATGTGTCGTACTGTCTGCCATGTTAGCGTCTGTACGAACATTACGGACTGTACAGTGAGCACCCCTTTTTTTGCCTGTTTGTCATTTTGAACAGAATGCGATATCTCTCGCTCCCGACGTCCGTTTGAACCCAAACGAGCTGCGTTGGGTTCATAACAACGAGACCTATGCTCTCGTTTGATTTGAGGTGATTCTGAGCACTTTTAATTTTTGAGCAAAATCTGATCCCCTGATCACACCTCCCCATTGGAAAGCTTTTGGACCTCCAAAAGACAATTTTCAGTCCATCTGAAGATGAGGGTATAGTTCACTCACCCTTCCAACCTCAATCCACTTGGATTTTCTTGGATTTGTACCTTTAAGACTAACTCAAGGATACTCCACATTTCCTCATTTTGAAGTTCGCATTCTCCTGTCAAGGATGTTGTCTTCATGCAGTTCTGTAAGATATTCTGGGGAAAAATCATCTATAGAAGGAATCTGAACATGCTCTCCTTGATCATCAATCAAAGAAGGCTCATACAATTTCAAATTCTCAACATTAACAACTGCATACATTTGCATATAAGTAGGCAAAAAGGCATTGTTATCAATCTTGTTGATAATCTTGAAAGGACCATATCGAATTGGTTTGATCTTTTTACCTTCTCCTTTAAGCCTCTCCTTACTAATGTAAAGCCAAAATTCATCTCCAACTTGGAAACTATGATCAACACGATGCTTTTCACGTCTCGTCTTGTACTTGGCTTTACTCTTTTCCAACTGCTCTTGCACCATTTGATGTATCGACTGAATTTGTTCAATGAACTTTTCTGCCCTATCAATGTCATATTGACCATCGATAGCAATATACTTCCCAAAGATAAAATTTGAAGTAGATTTGGGCAAATAGCCAAAACATGCTTCAAATTGAAACGTTTGGGTTGAAGAGTGCTTAGCTTGATTGTAAGCATGTTGAATGTAGTGTAAATTCTCATCCCAAAGTTTAGGATGCTTACTGCAATAAGCACGAAGAAGATGCACCATTGTTCGATTTACCACTTCTGTCTAGCCATCTGTTTGCGGATGAAAATCTATGCTCTTTTTTAGTTTGGTGTCCATGAGTGCCCTTAAAATCGACCAAAAACTTCCAACCAATCAAGAATCCCAATCAGAAATAATGGATTTAGGCAATCCAAAATGCACCCAAACATTTTGAAGGAACATTTGTGTAATTTGTTCATCTTTAACCTGCTTTGTACAAGGCATAAAAATACACATTTTTCTAAATCGATCAACCACAACATAAAGATAATCATGATTTCATCTAGACATAGGTAAACCTCCTACAAAGTCCATGGAAATACTTTCCCAAGGACGAGAAGGAACTAGAAGTGGAGTATACAGACCCAACTTTCGATTGCTAGGTTTACTCGTGGCACATAATGAACATCCTTGAACATATCTTGAAACACTTTCATTCATTTTAGGCCAGTAGCAGTGTCTTTGCAAATTATCCACTGTCTTACCTACACCAAAATGACCAACAATAAGAGAAGAATGGGCTTCTCTTATAATGTTGATTATTTCCCCCTGTGGAATACATAGCTTGCCAAGATGATACAAAAGATTATCATGCACATGGTAATCCAATTTCTCAACATGGTTAGAATGACACAAAGTTTCATATACTTCTTTAAAATCAGTATCCAACGCATATTGTTCAACA
>SNQJ01S0045788.1:32157-43367 GCA_010110895.2 Picea sitchensis
TAGCCTTTTGCATATATGCCAATGGGTAAAATTGTCTTTTAATTGCAACAATAAAATCATTCCAAGAGGTTAAAATTTTACCATGTTTCTTCATGTCCTCCCGAGTCTCGGATTCCCACCAAATGAGTGTTGCACTATCCAATCTTAAAGAAGCAAGCTGAATCTTGGTTTCAACATCTTGAATTTTTTGTATCCTACAATACACCTCAATCTGACGAATCCAATTATCTAATTTCTCAGCATTAACTTCTCCATTGTACATTGGCAATTCAAATTTAATATAAAGCTTTAATGAAGGAATTTGTGAAGGAGTTTTACCATGTCCCTTTGGAGAGTTTGGAAGAGGTCTTGAATAGGTAGAAGAAGAAGAAGAAGATGGAGGAGAGGGTGGTGGAGAGGCACCATTCCCTCCATTTCCATTTGGAGTTTTATCACCACTGTCTCTCTTGTGCTTTGAAGGGTTGGAGCCTTCACCTTGCAACCTTGCATTCCTTTCCATCAAGATCTTCATCGTCTCTCTCATTTCCATGACAACCTTTCTGAGATCTTCATCTTCTGCAGGAACATGTTCATGACTCTCTTCATGAGCCATACCTGGTGAATGCCTCCTTGAAACTTGCGGTGATGATATATGCTTCCTCATCGAAGGATGAGAACTTGGCTCCACAAGTTGACCTTCTCCTCTTGTGAGTTTCAACCTTGTGAGCATCAGAAAATAAAACACTGCGAATAATCAAGTCTTCAAAAACTAATGCTCTAATACCAACTTGATCTAAAAATGAAGAAGACTTGTATTCTTGAAAATATTTGCAAGTAAAATTTATGTGTTAAAATGCAAATGGATCAACTTTTCAACACAACTTAAATAGGATTTACTCATTCAAGATGCACATAAACAACAGCCAAATCAGTGAACAGAAAACACATAACATAGCAAATGATAAAAGAGTTCACCCCTCTCTTGGGCTACATCTCCTCGTCCAGCTTCCAATGGATCATTTGTATTATTTGTTCAAAGTGCTAAAAAATGTGCCTTACAATGCTCAAAATGCCAAATAGACTGCTCCAATGGCTTCAGAATGTCCAAAAACCCCTAGCTGGGTTTTTTCGACACCTCGTTTGGCCAAAAATTGAAGAAGATAGGCTTCCTGGAAGTCCCCCCTTCAAGCTTGTTGTCTTTGCATCTACAAAACGCACCTGCCTTTGGATCAACCTAGCCCACACACATTTTAAAGCGTAAAAACTTGGCACCGGGTGCAACTGCGTGAACCATGCAAATTGTAGGACAGTTATGGGCACACCTAGCCCCTAACCGTCAAGGGCAAGGTCATATGACCCATGTGACCACGCATTTAAAAGTGAGGGCCATAATCGTTGAACCGAATTCAAACCAACGCATACCTGTGTGCGCGTTCAATGGTCATATGGAAACAAACATGTGACTACAGCCATATCAAAAGGGCTATGTTAAAACATATTCCCGCACTTGTGGTCATATTACAACACAACATACGATCAGGGCTTAATTTTAAATGTGCGCGCAAAGGGTTTAAAACCGTGGCCATATTACAATACACATAACAACGGGGTGGGGCTAGGCCCCAGCCCGACCCCCCGCTCATACATACAACATTTCAATTCAAATGTAATCCGCACCATATAGTGTTAAGAAACACTATGGTGGCACGTTGATTGGTGGTCTTTGCCAAAGTGTTGCATGTGAGTGGAGGTCACGGGGTCGATTCCAGTGGACTCCAAATAAATTTTAAACAATAAATAGGGGATACGTGGTGACCATTGATTGGGCCATGTGTCGCCATTCCATTCACTGCAAACAAGCCATGTCACCTACCAACTGTGAAAATAGCTGCCTGCCACATGTTGTACGACCTGCCACATCATCATCCGTACGGACTCTACGGATTGTACAGTTAGCACCCCTTTTTTTTTGCCTGTTTGTCATTTTGAACAGAATGCGATATTTCTCACTTCCGATGTTCGTTTGAACCCAAACGAGTTGTGTTGGGTTCGTAACGATGATGCCTATGCTCTCGTTCGATTTGAAGCGATTCCGAGCACTTTGATTTTTTGAGCAAAATTTGATCCCTTGATCACCCCATATGAATCAATGGCCTCCATTACGCTGAGTGCCTCGATTATATGAGGAAATTTCTATTGAATTTGGCCCCAGGTGAGCCACTTGCCTTGGTGGAGGAGCTTCCCTACTTTGACAACTTGATAAAGTTGGATCCTTTGCTAGCGAGTGCCTTGGACCTATTTCTCCACAATCTAATCATTGGATTCCTGTTGTATGCTGTCGGGGTTGAGCTATGTTGGTGTCATATATTCTTCTATATTTAAGGTTTACAATAATGGTGGGAAGTAAAGTCGAAGGAGATCCATGTTGAATACTAGGTGCAGGCCAAGGAAAAGAGGAATGTTCAGCTCAAAATCATTATCACATACAACCTCAGTGATAATAATGAGCTCAACAAGGTTTTTATCATACTATAGAATGAAATTGCATGATTTCCCACATAATCTATAATGGTAGAATGGATCATCATGCCAAGATATCCTCAAGAGTCTTGTGAGGGAACATAAACATGAACACCCAAGTAGAAACTTGTTTGACATGGTGAGGGAAACTCAAAGGGCCTATAATTTACCTTATAGAGTGTTTTATACCCTGTTAACACTTACACTGAAGCTAGGATGTTGGAAGATGCCTTTGACATTTATTATAGAATGAAGAAGTTCATAATTGTTTCCACAATTTGTACCTGCAAAATGGTTTTGCATAGTTTTTGGAAGTCCAATCAAGGGGACTTAGTGAGGAAGTTCTTTGCAGACATGACTGGTAGTGGGGTTCTTCCCAATGTTTTTACATACAATATTATGATTAATTTCATCTGCAAGAGGGGGATTTCCAGTGTGCATGGAGGCTTTGCAATCAAATGAAAGAGATGGGTTTCCAACAGGACATTGTTATTTACAATTCACTAGAAATATATTTATACAACAAATAAGTGTGGATCCTACTGAAATGAACTTTTAGACTATGTGCACATCTGGATTTTTGAAAAGGTTGCATATAGTAATATGTTGAATTTATATACGGATGAGGGCTTGATAGAGAAGGCCAAAGGATTAATTTTTGAGATGAGGAAATCCTCTATTGAGTTTGATAATGAGCTTTATGGATCCATTATAAATGTTTATTCCAAAGCAGGTATGATTATGGATGGTTGAGTAGTTGATGGCTATTTTTTCAAAATCTTCTCTCCTGAAATTAATAAAAGGAGGGAGAAATTGTGTTGTTGGAGGTAGAGGATGGATTGGGAAAACAGAAAGATACCAATTTGTTGGGCGTTAATGGTTGTGTGAGATATTGGGCGCTTCCTAGGCACTAGACAGAGTTGCATGAAATTGTTTGAGGCATTGATCAAGGGGAAAATAAGTCTATTTCTCATCCATTGTTGTGTGAGAGAAATTAGTTTTGTAAATTTCAATTATCAGATTGGAATATAGTTGTGCAGTAATGCAAATAAAATGATTATCATTGTTTTTTAATCCAGTCTTCATGGCGTTCCCTCATAGTGTTGGTTTGATTTTTTTTTATTGTTGTGCATATCATTTCCCAGTGACTTGACAATCAATATCGCTTCAATATTTTATTATGGCTTTGATTTTGGTGAATATGTTGCATATGGGTTTGTAAATTGTAGAGAGAAACTATCTGTGGGTTTCTCTGCTTAAATCAATTGGTATTGGAGAAGGATTAAAATTTTGTTTGGAGACAACTCTAGTGGAAGAAATCTTGGTATGAGCCATGGTTTAAAATCTTGTTAGAGATAGCTCCAGTGGAAGCAATCACTGGATAGAGTTGTGAGGACTCTAAAGAAGCTGTAAGAATAGATTGTAGAGGAGACTGCAGTATGGAGCATGGAAGTGTTCATGTTGGATGAGGTAGGCGTAGACCCTTTGGACGAGATGGCGATGAATTTTCAAGGATTTTGTGGTCAATTCGGGTCGTACTAGATGCTTCGAAGTAGATATAAGGTGAGTAAGCATCGATGATGTTGAGAGTGATGTTGAGGAGAAAGAAGGAGAGAGGGAAAATGAATCCCAACTAATAGAGCAAGAGAAAGAAGATCTTGAGCTAGAGGAAAGAAACTGTGCAATACACTCTTAGAGTGGAAGGTATGATGATCACTATGCCAGTTTTTACTATCAAAAAACGTGGAGCATGAAGGAAACTTCTAGGCCTAGCTAGTGTGCATATTGGACAAGAAGATCAAAGTGATTTTTCAAGAACTCTGATTGTACATATGTTAAAATTGAATACCCTTCCCAAGAAACCCGCATTGGATTTTAATGGTTTTAAGCCATCTCATGTCATTTGACCCTTCCCAAGAAACCCGCATTGGAGTTTAATGGTTTTAAGCCATCTCATGTCATTTGATTGCATATATACTAGTGATTATCATTCATTGGTTTTATCTTCATACATGACGGAGATATAAAAAAGATTATTCCATGGAGATATATGGCTTACCGAGCAACATTTTTCTTGTGCATACTTCCCTTGTGACAGTTTATTTGTTCACCACTTTGGTGGGTGTTGATGTGTCTTGAGGAGGGCTATCCATTTCCACATTTTTTTTTCTTATTGTTATGCCCCTAGAGCACCTTACCATGGATATGTGTGCCCTGATTGGCTTGCTTGAGGAGATATTTATTTGGACATCATCTTTCTACTTCATTGATGGATTATTCAAGATGTTTCATTGTTATTTTGATTGAGTGCTTCCTCTTATGCACATTTTATGCTTTGGAGGTTTTTTCTTTTTCAGCATATGGTTGTTATTGGGTGATCATTTACCCACTATTCTATTGGATTACTCCCTCACTTTGGTATTCTAGATTTTTTTTTACGTATTATGGAGGGAATCCCCTAGGATAAGGTCACACATGCGACTTTAAGGAGCATTTACTTGGTCAAAATTGCTTGAACTATGGAGGCATAATGCAAATGATTTGGACAAGTGGCATATCCACTTTATTGGTCATCTATCTTATTTTTTTACTTACTCTAGGGTGGTTGAATTGTATTAGAGGTTATTAGATGGATATTATTGTTTATGTACTTCTAGGAGAGATCATGGATCTAGTTTTGGATATTATTATTTTTATTTGGTGAGGGATTTGAGCCCTAGATATATATATAATAGAGACTCACTCAACTCTTAATGTCTAATGACGAATTGAAAAAAAACTCATGCTTGGCCTTTTCCTATCTTGCTTATGAAGGTTATGTGAATGGAGGTTATCTAAATGTGTCTGGCTTTTCAAATTTCAGGTTGTTGGTGAATTTATGTGTTGGAATTTCTTGCTAAAACCTGTGACAAGAAGGACCTCATATTAGGGTTTCAATGTCATGGAAGAAAGGGAATGAATAAGGTGCTAACAATTCGTCTCTTTGCTATTTTTATTTCCATATTTGAAGCATTGTATGCTATTATTTCTTTGAATGGTTTCATGGTGTCTTCTTTGTACGATATAATCTCTTTTTGTTGTCTAGTATCTGCACAAGTAGAGAACCTATAGAGGGCCTACAAAACTATCAATTTCCATCTGTACAATTATGCATTCACTATTAAGTTATGCCTATTTAAACAACAAACTTACCCCACATCATCCACAATTTCTAGTCCACGTAAAATCCCTATGGCTCCATATGCCCAATTGGGTTTTAGGAACGAGTTATACACCTCCAACCATCCTAAAAATAAACCTAATATATCATATAAATTTATGTTCTGCAATGTCATGGAGGAAAGGGAATGAATAAGGTGCTAGCAATTCATTTCTTTGTTGTTTTTATTCCTAGGTTTCAAGCATTGTAGCATATTATTTCTTTGAAATTTTGCATGGTGTCTTTGAACTTGGGATATAATCTCTTCTTTTTGTCTAGTATGTGCATAAGTAGAGCACCTATAGAGGGCCTACAAAAGTATCAATTTCCAGCCACACAATTCTCCATTCACTATTAAGTTATGTTTGTGTAAACAACAAACTTACCCTGCATCATCCACAATTTCTATTCTGCTTAAAATCCCTATGACTCCATATGCCCAATTGGGTTTTAGGAACTAGGCATGTCAATGCAAGGTATGAAATGTCACGGAAAGGCATGGCATGTTAAGGCAAGGCATGTCAATTCAAGGAAAGGTATTTCAGGGCAAGGCATGTCAAGGAAAGGCAAGGCATGTTAGGGAAATACATTGCAAGGCAAGACAAGGAATGGCATGTCAAGGAAAGACATGGCAAGGCAAGGCAAGAGAATGCATGGAAAGCAAAGGCATTGCAAGGAAAGTCATGGTAAGGCATGAAAACACATGCAAAAGCATGGCATGTCAAGGAAATGCATATCTTATCAAGGAAAGGAATGACTTGTCAAGGAAAGGCATAGTAAGGAAGGACAAGACATGTCAAGGCAAGGCATGGCTTGTCAAGGCAAGGCATGGCCAGGCTAGGCATGGAATGTTAATGTAAGGCATAGAATGACATGTCAAGGGAAGGCAAGACATGTCAAGGAAAGGCATGACAAAGAATGGAATGAAAAGGCATGTCAAGGCAAGGGAAGGAAAGGTTTGTCAATCCAAGGCATGTCAAGGCAAGGCATGTTGATGCAAGGAAATCTTTGTCTAGGGAAGGCATGTGAATGCAAGGAAAGGAATATCAGGGAAAGACATGACAAGGAAAGGAAAGGAAATGAATGTCAAGGAAAGTCATGGAATGTAAATGCAAGGCATGGAAAGGAAAGGTAAGGGAATGCATGGAAAGGAAATGCATTGCAAAGAATGTCATGGTAAGGCATCACACCACATGGGAAGGAAATACATGTCAAGGCAAGGCATGACAGTGTAAGGCATGACATGTCAAGGCAAGGCATGGCTTGTCAAGGAAAGGCATGGCCAAGATAGACATGGCATGTCAAGGAAAGGCAAGGCATGGCATGTCAAGGCAAGGAATGTTAATGAAAGGCATGGCATGTTAAGGAAAGACATGCCAATGGAAAGAAGGTCCGTCAAGGAAAGGCGTGTTAATTCAAGGCAAGAAATACGAGGGAAAGGCAAGGCAAGACAAGGCATGCCAGGGAAAGGCAAGGAAAGGAATGGCATGCCAAGGAAAGGAATGGCATGCCAAGGAAAGGCATGCCAAAGCAAGGAAAGGCTTGTCAAGGAAAGGCATGGATTTTCAATGCAAGGCATGTCAAGGAAAGGAAAGACATGTGAAGGCAAGGAATGACTTGTCAAGGCAAGGCATGGAAAAGAAAGGCATGGAAAGGCAAGGCAAGGCATGGATTGTCGAGGAAAGGCATGTCAACAAAAGGCATGGAAAGGTAAGGAAATGAAAGGAATGTCAAGGTAAGGCATGGCATGGCATGTCAAGTCAAGGCATGTCAAAGAAAGACATGGCATGTCAAGGCAAGGCAAGACATGTCAAGGAAAGGCATGGAAAAGCTAGGAATGGCATGTCAAGGCAAGATAAGGCATGGAATTTCAAGGTAAGGAATCTCAATGCAAGACATGGCATATAAAGGAAATCCAAGGCAAGGCTAGGGATGTAATTTTTTTATGATCTTTACTAACGTTTATTGGAATTGTTGAATGTTTTACATCATTGGAATGACATCTTATCTATAACTTATTTGATATTTTATTATCGTATGTGCACTTTGGTATGACGCAATATGATTATAGTTTAATTTCATATGTTTTAATATTAGATATATAACAAAGACATTAATTATTTCATGAAATACATAATAACTTTTAATTCTAAATGTTTATTTTTGAAGAACAAGGATCTTCCAGAAGATTCAAATCATCCTCAACAAATAGATCCAAATCATGATGTTGGGTCTAATGTTGAGATGGGAGATGATGCTCCTGATGACATAGATACAGATGACAATGATGCCATTGTCGATGCAGATGATGATGATGGCAATCATGATGATCATGATCAATATGGTGATGATGATGTTGAGGCAGTTGTCGGTAGCATCCCATGACATTTGTGATCATATAGACTACATCATGGATCATTTTTGATATATTTTTATAATGCCTCTTTTCATGGTTACTATCATATGTATCATTTTCATGGCCTCCAGTACCATATTATTGAGTTGTATAATTTTGACATGTTTCATATTGACTTATATCGTTTGCACATGACATATCATATTTACTTGTATCATTTTGTCTTACATAATTTATCATTTTTATTTATATCATTTGTACATAATGTATCATTTCAACTTATGTCGATTGTTGGACATGTATCATTTTCAGATGATATTGATCTACTGGCATATATATTTGAATTTCACTTGTTTTAGTTATATATGATGATGATCTTATCAATATTCACTAGTCAATTTTTATATATTGAAAGTGGTTCATGATTTTCGGATGCATATTTATTATGTATGATAGTTTTATATTTACTGCTTATGATGGATGTTGTCAAATTCACCTAAATTATAGATATTTGAATCACTTTTTTTAATTATAGATGATGATCATGTTATAATAATTATCTTGTTCTTTTATTTATAATAATTGTTGTAGATTCTATTTTGATGGAGATTTAATAAGTATAATGATGTTGTTAATTTGTATGAGTGTATGTTTCCCTAAAAAATCTTTATAAATTTTATCTTATAAAATATTTAAAATGAATTTACATGACATAATGTATAATCATATAAATTATTTAAGAGACATGATATATTTAACTAATTAAATTGAAGTAAAACATATTAAATTAATAATTGTAAGCAAAACAAGAAGCATTTTTTGAAGCAAGAAAGGAAGCAACAATGGAAGCCAAATTGGAAGAAAAATTGGAAGCCACGCTAGAATCAAAACTACAACCCAAACTAGAAGAAAAACATGAAGAAAAATGGGAAGCAAAACTAGAAGAAAAACTAGATGTAATATTGGAAGCCAAACCAGAAGCCAAATTGGAAGAAAAATTGGAATCCATATGAGAAGCAAAAATGGAAGCCAAAGTGGAAGAAAAATTGGAAGGCATATTAGAAGAAAAATTGGAATCAACACCTGACGCTAAACCTAGTGTTATTCCTGGTGCAAAACTAGAATAAAAATTCGAAGCCATATCAAAAGAAAAACTGGATGTAAAACGAGAAGCTGAAAAAGACGCAAAAATGGAAGCAAAATTGGAAGGCATATCAGAAGCAAAGATGGAACAAACACTTGGCACTAAACCTAGCACTAACTCTGGCGCTAAACCTGGCTCTATTCCTTGAGCTAAACCTAGCGCTATTACTGGCGCTATTATTGGTGCTAATCCTGGAGCTAAACCTAGTGCTATTCATGGAGCTAAACCTAGTACTAAACCTTGCGCTATTCTTGACGCTAAACCTAGCATTAAAACTGGTGTTATTCCTGGTGCTAAACATGGAGCTATTCCTGGCGTTATTTTTTTGGCGCTAATTCCAACGCTAATTCTGGTGCAATTATAAAAAATCCATAGTGCGCCCCGTTTTGCACCAGAAAAGGTTTCTGATTCATGGAGTAAAATACACTAAATTATGGCACTATTTTATGCGTTAATTTCTTTTTTTGTTGTAGTGTTGCCACTCCCATTTTCAACCATAACTTTAAACCTCTTAAATATATAAAAGTCTTTAGATCTCTACTTCAACAAATAAACCCAAGTTTTTTGACTGAAATCATCAATAAAATTCATAAAATAGACATTACTAGTCAATGAAGGTGTTTGCATAGGTCCACATAAGTCTGTGTGAACATGGTCCAATGGAGCTTTAGCCCTGTACGACACTCTAGAAATAAATGTATCCTTGTGATTCTTTGCAATTATGCATCTCTCACATGAGCTTGTTGCTTGCTTAATACTGGGTAACCCCGTCATCATCTACTTCTTCTGCAACAAATGTAGACGTCCAAAATGTAAATGGTTGTTAGCGTAAGAAGTCACTCCTGGATTGCAGCAGGAGCAGCGCCCGAAGCCCATCAATTTTATGTCACAATTTAATTAAAAGGAGGTGGTTGAATGGAAAGAGACCCAAGAAAGCAGCTTTGGCTCAGGAAACTGGGCCTAGTATGTAGAAAGAAAGGGAGGTATTGATCCAACTTCTGTTAGTAAACTAATTAAGGGGTGGTAGATGGAATACTTGTGAGAAGGATGAGCAAGAATGCCTTGGGCGACAGGCCTTCGGAAGCTTGAGGATGAAAAACTTAGAACCAGGATCCTCTTTGTCCAGAATTTCAAGGAGCTGAGGGGTGACTCGACTGGATCCTCCAATTCCAAGTCGTTCAGCGCTAAGAAAATCACAGGAACTGATTAGAAACAATGCAACTGTTATAGTGATCCAACCTACATCATCCTATAATAGCTACAACTCAATTGGATCCTCCAATTTCGAGTTGTTCTAACATAGTAAACAAAGAGATTGAAAAGAGGCTGACATCCATAATGTAAGAAGTCTCCAATGCCTTATACATTAACCAGAGCGACTAGCACTCCATCAAAACTTTACAATCGGGAGCCTTGCTCAACCATTGATACCTACAAAAATGGCGAAAATGCCTACATATACTCGAAACAACAACAACATCAAAAATGAGACACTGCATTAAAAACATTGCGTCTACATTCCCACTGACAATTTGCACATCCAGTCTCTAAATGACCGTGCACCTATGGTAGACACAATCGAACTCCTGATAGTCCTATGGGTGAACCGACGTTCTTTTAATTCATCCCCGGACTTTCCGTTTATGGAAGAGATGATGTCTAACCACCACCAACTGCCGCAACAACTACTTCCTTGGGATTAGGAATGGTCCAGCCAACTCTGCACCTTTGGGATGTGGAGGTCCCCTCATGCTACCACCTGGATGGGCTGAACGGCCTGATGAATAGGGGTAGAGGCCAGAGCGAAGGCTGGGGCGTATAATGGGAAGTGGTGAATGGGCAGAGGAGACATGGAGAGTGGGGATTGAGTGGATGAGGAGAGGTGAGTTAGGAGAAGAAGGGAATAACACCTGGCATGATGTGTTAGGTGAAAATGAGAAAAAGGAAAAAGGGGAGCGTGAGGGTGAATGGACATGCGACGGGGAGAGAGGGGGGACACATGGCGGCTGGTA
>SNQJ01S0045788.1:54275-76200 GCA_010110895.2 Picea sitchensis
TCGATCAATCAAAATTAAAATAGTGTGGTGGTGATAACTCTTCAATCATTAAATGGATAAGGTGATCAAGGTGGTAGAAATTAATTTATGGGCGGTGGAATGATTAATCTTCTAACAACTGGTTGTCTCCTTCTGTATGGTGGCCTCAATTTTGCTTATTCTTTAATATGGTACTAGTGCCAGTCTTGAGAAGTTTTCTGTGATGAGGAGAGATCTATTATGAATGTGAAGACTTGTTAGTGTGACTAAGAATTTCAAAAATTTAATGGAAACCCGAGAGATTATGATCCAAAAAATATTGTTGTGTTATTTAATTAGAAGTTGTGACAAGTTGTTTTCATAACAAAAGTTTACAACTTGCATGGGAAGAATTTGATTTGACATGTTTGCATAAAACAATTTAAGTGAAATGATTTATAGCATATTTCATGCACATTTTGAGGTTATTCCAAAGGAGGAGGTACATGATAAGTTGATAGAGTTGAGAGTTTTCATTGTTAACAAATAAATAAATAAAATAAATTATTGTGAGAGAATTCTGTTATGAAGAGAGGTAAATTCAGATGAGAAATAAATGAATGTTGCATTATTTATTATATACAATCTTGTCTTTTATGGTTGTCTCTCTCCGACTGTGCTTGCAATTTTGCTCGTGTTTAACATTCTTGTGATTACATAAATGTCAAATGTAAATAGTAGCCTCTACAAATGAGACTTAGAGCATCACTCACAATGATTGATACTTAATTTAAAATGTCGGAATCATTAGATTATAGAATATAATGGAATACATATGTATTCCCTATAACCTGAAAGTTTCACTTATCCCAAATATATCTGCATATGTTATAGGTATGTGCTTAATGTGAACACATACCTAAACACACACAAAAACATACATGTCGTAATTCATACATAAACACAGAAAAATGAAAGTTGCACTTCTAAAACTTGATTTATTCATTGCTTAAGTTGTAAAACTTGAATTATTCATTGATTCTTAAGGAAGATATAAATACACAAAGCTTATTAATAATACAATTCAACTCTTCTAGATCTTTTATTACTCTGTAAATTTATATTTCTCCAAAAATATTTAACACTCCAAAAATAGGTGCATGAGTAATCATATTCTAGCACTCCTCCTTAATTATGACCACTAACAACTCTAACAATGACCATGCACAATAGACTTTGTTTCTATAGGGTTACAAATTTCATAACATGATGGCTTGTTAGTTTAAGTTTTAGGCTTACAACACTTGAGATCAACTCTAAAAACTAGTTTTACCTTTTTTACTTCATGTTGGAATAGCTTGTACTCTCTATGTGCTACAAGTTTTTTCTTCTCTTTTCTACAAACTTTGTATCCTACATGACATTTCTTCTTCTTCAGCTTCAATGTTACTCTAGTAGTCTTCTCCAATATTTATGGTCATCTTCTCCAATATTTCTTCAATATCTTTTTTTTCTTCAACATCTTTTCCTTCTTATGTTACTCTAGTAGTGTTCTCCAATATTTATGGTCGTCTTCTCCAATATTTCTTCAATATCTTTTTTTTCTTCAACATCTTTTCCTTCTTCATATCATTCTTCTTCTGTGTCTTGTTGTACTTCAGCTAGTATTGATTAAACGTTTTTGTTAACCTCTGTAAGATCAAAAACATCTTTATTTTCTTTTATCTCTTCTTCCACTACTGCAATACCCTCAACAACTCCAATGGTTTCCTCTTTGTCCAGTTCTTCTTCTACTGCAATTATGACAACTTTTCCATAACCACTTTCATATCTATCATAATTGTGTTTTACAACCATCTCCTCAAAAGATGCTAATTCATCATAAAATTAAGCATTCACTATATCTGCATTCATATCTTCAAAAACTTCCTCTAGTAGATTCTCCTCACATTTTAAGGTTGTTGCAAAGGTAGTTATATTTTTATCTTTTATTTTAATCCCATCATCCACATCTGTATTTACATAGTGTGTTTCACTTTCTTTACCATGCTCAGGCTCTGCTCCTTGTACAGAGTCACCTTTCTCTTTCATAATTTCCTCAACAAAAATGTTCAAGACAAGTGCACTCTCCATATCTTGTTTATTTTCTTCTACTTCAACAGGTTCTTTATCAAGAACTACAATACTATGTGGATCATCTTGATGTTGATCATTGCAGTTTGTTTATTTTCTTCTACTTCAACAGGTTCTTCATCAACAACTACAACACTATGTGTATCATCTTGATGTTGATCATTGTTTCTCCCATTTTTAGTGTATGTCATCTCTAGAATATCCCAAGGTTTTTGGACTTGGTTGCTACTGCAATTTTGGGAAGAATACTCTCATCCAAGCCATGTTGAATGAAAAACATTGTTTTTGTATCATCCTTCTTATTTGTTACTGTGAGCTAATCATTTGATCTTGAATCAGGGTTTCATAGGCTACCTGATTTGAGGGTTCTTCCAAACCATTTAACACAATATGCCATCCATAAATCTTTTGCACATAATCTCATCTTAATAATCCAAAATCATAATTTTTACCAGAAAACTAACCGATGATGATAGATAAAAAGAGCTTCAGAAATCTATGCTAATAAGTCCAAATTTAATCAAACTCACTACAAAATATCAAATCCCTGTGAAAACAGAGATATGTGACTATGCAAGAGTGCATAATTTTTTTTACCATATGTATGTTTTTTCAAGACATGAAATTTACCATATATATATTCACTCATGCAAACTTCAAAGCCTACAAAAATATTAATGCCTATCCCTTCGCGAGGCAATACTAGTGAGACATTAAAATAATATATTTTAGTTGGATTTCCGATAAGCTTCATTAGCAGAGGGTTGTCAATTTTACGTTGGATATGCGTGCTCTGGTTTCGCTCCGTTATTCCAGGGGCGGCCTCCTCTCGATTTCTTTCTACTGTCTAAGCTAATCCGCGGCTTCCTCTGGCTTTGATTTTCGGAATGGTATGCGATCTGCTTACTCCAATCTAGTTCTGATAACAATTTGAAAGAACGAGCAAATTCAGAACAGCTGTTGATGTAGTAATTCATAAATAAAAACGGAACATAAAACAAAACACCAGGGCTGCAGCTATAAAACTTGATTCATTTATTGCTTCTCAAAGATATAAATACAGAAAGTTTACTATAAATATAACTCAGCCCTTCTAAAACTTTTTTCAACTAAATGAAACTCTTCTGCTACTCTCTAAACTTAGAACTCTCCAAAAAAATAGCCAACTCTACAAAAATAGTTATATTCTAACATAAATCATAGAACTCTCCAAAAATAGTTAACTCTACAAAAAAAAAATAGTTATATTCTAACATAAATCATGTATTGTTTACTATATATACATTTACTGAGTATGTAAATGTGTTTTGTATTGTGGTTGTCTCTCTCCTTGACTGTAGGTGCAATTTTTCTCATGCTTAACACTTTGTGATTGTGGAAATTTTAAAAGCAAACAATAGTCTACACAGATTAGACTTGGAGCATCATTCACAATGAATAATACTTAATGACTACCGTGTGATTATCATGGCTTAAAATGGTTATATCCTTCAAGCAGGGTAATTTGACAATCATGCCATACAGTGACATCAATATATTGATGTGAAATGCTTACTTGTTTTTTATACAGTGTTGGCATTAAGTAGAAATTAAGCTCTATTCCCAAAACAAACAATATTGGGATAATGTTATTTATGCATAAGTGTCTATCCAATTAATACATTAGATAGTCAACAGGAAATGGATAAGTAGGGAAGGAAATGTGCTCACATGAACGCAGACTAAAAAGCATTTATAGATAAAACCAATGGACCCTAACTTTGTCCTGTTTTGTGATTTGAAAGAGGACGCCTGGGACCATTATTTTGTTAGCTAGTACAAGCAAATTTTTTGGTATTGCTGGATGGCTTTGAGATTGAGTACCGTTATCTTGTTGGATAGTAAAGGAAAAAATTGTGTATTATTGGATTTCTTTGAACTTGACTCCCTGGTCGGAATCAGAGTTGATGGAACAATCTCTTAGTCCGTAGTGGATTTTCTATGCAGTCAAATTGGGAAAACCTTGGAAGCCATGGTTTCCCATTTGTAATTGTGAAGGTTCGGTCAATTCTGAATGCTTCCTCTTAAAGGTGGATAAGTGACGCCACCTTTAAAAAAATTGAATCAAGTATTTATTTTGAGTAAAACAGATCCCACAACTTATATTGTTGTTGTTATTGATGATCTTAAATCCCTGATATGTATTTGGATCCTGGATACGTACAATGTTAACCGGTTTAACTGGTGAGAAGCTGGGGATAGGTACCCTCAAGGGTTTAAATATCTCTGTGTTCTTCAGCTTTACAGTGCACAAGGGTTTAAATATCTGTGTTCTTCTGCAATGCAGCGCAACGAATATACTGTCATGGGGCAGTGCTAAATAATGCATAAAATGATCATTGAAGTGATAGATTCATCTTGCATTTCTGTTTATATAATAGATTGTTAGTAAGATGACATTACAGCTATTATTATATTATTTTCTGCTTTTTCTTTGACAAGGGCGTAAAGAAAATCTTTGCATGGATGTAAAAATAATTTATATATATATATATATATATATATATATAAATTATTTTTAATGTAAATAATAAATAAATTTACATAGTTTACCATATACTTTTGTTTTTTTTAAGTTGTCTCACTTCCTATAGCCGTAATTTTGTTCATTTTAACACTCTTGTGAGTGTTAAAAGGTCAATACCAAACCCTAGCCTACAACGATTACTATTTAAAGTGTAAACTTCATTAAATTATAGAGTATAATGAATATATACATTTAAAAAAGACAATGCATGTTTGGGTATAATGCTAGATGTGAAAGATTGATTTTGTAGTATGTTTTTCTTGAATGCGGATCCTTAACTTTTATGTGGAAGTTATGGTGAAATTCTTATGGTTAAAAATATCAATATTAAAATAATATTAAAAAATATATATATATTTTAAATTTTAAATCATATTTATTTCTTAATAAATATATTATTTTTACACTTTTATGTGGAAGTTATGATGATATTCTTATTGTTAAAAATATTAATATTAAAATAATATTTTAGGGTAGTTAGAGAGGCAATGGGGGGCTAGAGGGTTCATAGTGATAATAGTGGAGGTCATTCAATGTAAGGTGGACTAGGTCCACCATATTATTAAATAAGACCCACTATATAATAAATGGGTAGTTAGATATAATAAATGTAAGAGAACTTCCTAAAAGGTTGTACTTCTAGAAGCTTCCTCCTCTAAAATGTTCTGAGGTGATGGCAACACTATATAAAGAGGTCTAAGCAATGTAATGGGACATGAAGAGAAGTATTGTATTTGGAACTAAAACTCATTAGGAGGAAGCCCCCTTGAAGAGGAAAGTGAACAGGAGAGGATCCCTTCCATAATATGATCCAATCGATGATGTTTCCCTACCTCAAGGGTTTCAATAATATAGTGTGGTTTCTTCTATCATGCTTTGTGGATCTATTGTGTATTCAATATTTGTGGTGTCTCTTCATGCAATTATTTGGTTCTTAACAAGTGGTATCAAAGAATTTTACTTCGAAGACATTGAATGGCCTCCACTACTATCACTATAGTCACTTTACCCCCCACACCCCCCAGTACCTCTCTAGCTACCTTACATTACATTCCTCTTATGAAAGGTAGCTAGAGAGGTATGACGGGAGGGGGCAGAGGGTCCATAGTGATAATAGTGGAGGTCATTCAATGTAAGGTGGAATAGGTCCACTATATTATTAAATAAGGCTCACTGTGATAGTTATATATAATAAATGGGTAGTTATATATAATAAATGTAAGAGGACTTCCTAGAAGGTTCTACTTCTAGAATATTCCTCCTCTAGAATGTTCTTAGGTGATGGTAGCACTATATAAAGAGGTTTAAGCAATGTAATGGGATGTAAAGAGAAGTATTGTATTCGGAGCTGAAGCTCATTAGGAGGAAGCCCCCTCAAAGAGGTAAGTGAACAGGAGAGGATTTCTTCCATAATAGGATCCAGTTTATGGTGTTTCCCTACCTCAAGGCTTTCAATAATATAGTGTGGTTTCTTCTATCATGCTTTCTGGATCTATTGTGTATTCAATATCTGTGGTGTCTCTTCATGAAAGTATTTGGTTCTTAACAAGTGGTATTGGATCACTTTCCTTGGTAGACATTCAATGACCTCCACTATTATCACTATGGGCCCTTTGACCCCCCCTCCCTCCACTACCTCTCTAGCTACCTTACATTTCTTCCCCCTTGTGAAAGGTAGCTAGAGAGGTAATGGCGGGGGGCAGAGGGCCCATAGTGATAATAGTAAAGACCATTCAATGTAAGGTGGACTAGGTCCACTATATTATTAAATAAGGCCCACTATGATAGTTAGATATAATAAATCAATAGTTATATATAGTAAATGTAAGAGGACTTCCTAGAAAGTTCTACTTCTAGAAAATTCCTCCTCTAGAATGTTCATAGGTGATGGTAGCACTATATAAAGAGGTCTAAGAAATGTAATGGGACATGAAGAGAAGTATTGTATTTGGAGATGAAGCTCATTAGGAAGAAGCCCCCTCAAAGAGGCAAGTGAACAAGAGCGAATCTCTTCCATAATAGGATCAAATCTACGGTGTTGCCCTACCTCAAGGGTTTCAATAACATAGTGTGGTTTCTTCTATCATGCTTTGTGGATCTATTGTGTATTCAATATTTGTGGTGTCTCTTCATGCAAGTATTTGGTTCTTAGAAAGTGGTATCGTAGCACTTTAGTTTCAGTACATCTATTCAGTATTTGGGTTCTTAACAAGTGGTATCAGAGCACTTTCCTTGGCAGACATTGTGGGAAAATATTTTTATTTTTGCAGTTTTTTTTTTTCGGAGAAGAAAAAAGACGATCGTGACATTCCAATTTTTTTTTGTATATTTACGTAAAAAATTTGTAAAAAAAAGGTTGTATATATGAGTTTCTCTCAGAAAAAAACTCAATTTGAAAAAAAAAATCGTTTGATACAGAGTCCGGGAAGTCAAGATATTGAAGTTTTAAAATCTACAATTTTTAGGGTTTTTTCTTCGGACGACGACGGTTTTTTATTTTATTTTTGTAGCAGTTGGAGGAAAAATATGTCAAAATAAATTACATATATGAGTTATTCTCACAATTTCACCCAATTTAAAAAAAAAAAACTAGTCGAAACGAAGTCCGGGAAGTGAAGTTATGAACATTTTAAATTCAACAGTTTTTTAGGGTTTTTCCAGAAAAAACCGTGATTTTCTATCGTAACTTATTGGTCTATTTTTTGGGTATTTTCATGACGAATGAGGGACCAAAGATTTCATAGGGTGCTCAGATGGATATTTCTTCTCAAACCCCCAAATAAATTCTACAAATTACTGAAGCATTCAAATCCCAATTTGATGACACATTGGATGTTAGATTGCATGTTCTTGTAGATGGTTTCAATAATAATTTGCATAGTATTCAAGATTAATTGGATAACATGCAACAGATATTTATTATGGAGGACATTAGGGATGAATATAATCAAGAGATATATGCTTTGTATGATTTTTAGGCCGATTGTGATGATTGGTATGTGGATAGTTTTCATTTCTAGGATGACAACCACTTTCATATTTTATTTGATGACTCTAATCCACCATTTTTTTAGAGCATCAATGTAACAAATAGAGAGCCAATGATTATTACCAATGTCCATCTTGGATATTCTACAGTGGTATTATTCATTTCAAATTCTACTACAACCCTTTTCCACTATGTGGATGAATCTTCTTATTTGGATCCACATGATAGTGTCAATCTTTGGAGCATCATTTTGAGTTGGCTATTGGGTTTCAAAATCTTCCACAGGGAGTTCACATGAGAACTTGGACATGGGAGCCAAGCTTACAATGGTAGTTGGACTACTTCATCATGGTGGTTTTCCTTTCGACATAGGACCTTGGTTCTTTAATCTTCTTAAGCATTATGGTCCACAATTATCTATGGGACCCTAGTATATGGCTGTACATCAAGCATTGAGGACAACACTTTCATAAGGGGGATGGAATGTTAGGTAGCTAGAGAGGTAATACTGGGGGCCTAGAGGGCCCATAGTGATAATAGTGGAGTTCATTCAATGTAAGGTGGACTAGATCAACTATATTATTAAATAACACCCACTATGATAGTTAGATATAATAAATGTAAGATGACTTCTTAGAAGGTTCTACTTCTAGAAGATTTCTCCTCTAGAATGTTCTTAGGTGATGGTAGCACTATATAAAAAGGTTCAAGAAATGTAATGGGATATAAAGAAAAGTATTATGTTTGGAGTTTAACCTCATTAGGAGGAAGCCCCCTCGAAGAGACAAGTGAAAAGGAGAGGATCTCTTCCATAATATGATCTAATCTATGGTGTTTCCCTACCTCAAGGGTTTGGATAATATAGTGTGATTTCTTCTATAATGCTTTCTAGATCTATTGTGTATTCAATATTTTTGGTGTCTCTTCATCCAAGTATTTGGTTCTTAACAAGTGGTATCAGAGAACTTTCCTTGGCAGACATTGTGGGCAAATATTTTTTATTTTTGTAGATTTGTTTTTTCGGAGAAGAAAAAAAAGTGTCGCGACATTCAAGAAATTTTTGATACATTTTTGTGAAAACTTTGTAGAAACAGGTTGTAGATTTGAGTTAATCTCAGAAAAAAAAATCAATTTGAAAAAAAAAATTGTCCGAAACGAAGTCTGAGAAGTCAAGATATTGAAGTTTTAAAATCTACAATTTTCAAGGTTTTTTTTCCGCAGACGACGATGCGATTTTCTTATTTCTGTAGCAGCTGGAGACCGAATTTGCCCCAAAAATTACATATCTGAGTTCCTCTCACAATTTCACTCAATTTCAAAAAACAAAAAAAGCCGAAAGGGAGTCTGGGAAGTGAAGTAATGAGCATTTTAAATTCAACGATTTTTTAGGGTTTTTCCAGAAAAAACCATGATTCTCTGTCGTAACTTATTGCTCTATTTTTTTGGGTTTTTTCATGATGGTTGTAGGACCGAAGAGTTCATAGGGTTCTCAGATGGCTATTTCCTCTCCAACCCTAAAAAAAATTCTATAAATTATTGAAGCATTCAAATTCCATGTGCATGACAGATTGAATGGCTTTGTAGATGGCCTCAATGCTAGTTTTCGTAGTATTCAAGATTCTTTGGATTACATGCAGGAGTGATTTCTTATGGAGAACCTAAAGGATGAATATAATCAAGAAATATATGTTTGGTATGATTTTGAGGCCAATTCCGATAATTGGTATATGGATATTTGTCGTTTCTGGGATGACCACCACTTCCATATTTTATTTGATGACTCTACTCCACTTTCTGTACAAAACATCAATGTCCCACATCAAGAGTTGGTTACCAGCGTCCAACCTACATATTCTAAAATTGTATTGTTCCTTCCAGATTCATATTTGATCATCTCCCACTATGTGGATGAATATTCTTATTTGGATCCACATGATAGGTGTGAGTATTAGGAGCATCATTTTCAGTTGGTTATTGGGTGCCAATATCTTCCATGTGGGGTTCACATGAACAATTGGACATGGGAACCTGGTTTACAATGGAGGCTAGACTAGTTCAGCATGGTGGCTTCCATTTCTCAATGGGACCCTGGTTCTCTAGTCTACTTTAGCGCTATGGTCCACACTTATCCATGGGACCCTGGTATATGGTTGTACATCAGGCATTGTGGACAACACTTTCATAAGAGGGATGTAATGTAAGGTAGTTAGAGAGGTAGAGGGGGGTCCCAGAGGGCCCATAGTGATAATAGTGGAGGTCATTCAATGTAAGGTGGACTTAGTCCACTATATTATTAAATAAGGCCCACTATGATAGTTGGATATAATAAATGAGTAGTTAGATATAATAAATATAAAAGGACTTCATAGAAGGTTCTACTTATAGAAGATTTCTTCTCTAGAATGTTCTTAGGTGATGGTAGCACTATATAAAGAGGTCTAAGAAATGTAATAGGACATGAAGAGAAGTATTGTATTTGGAGCTGAAGCTCATTAGGAGGTTGTCCCCTTGAAGAGACAAGTGAACAGGAGAGGATCCCTTCCATAATAGGATCCATTGTATGGTGTTTCCCTACCTCAAGGGTTTGGTAATAATAAAAGCGTGGTTTGTTCTATGTTTCTCTGTGGATCTATTGTGTATTCAATATTTTTTTGTGATTATATTTGTAGATCTATTCAATATATTTGGTGGTTATATTTGTAGATCTATAAATCACATTACTTTTAAAAAATAACGCTTTATATATATAAATCACATGAAAAGTAAGTGTTTTATTTATGCATTTTGTTATCATTAAAAGATTTTAATTATCCAAATGGTATAATAATGATGATTATTAATGTCCACTAAGATCGAATTGGTCTATCATACCTTAAGAGGGTAAGTGATTACTTGCGATTCTTTAGAATTTTGTTTCTATGCTCGAAAAACATTAAGAGAAGCTTTCTAAGATCACCATACTTTTGTTGAGTTAAGATGTTAGAAAGGTTGGTAGTGTGATAAATATTTTCAAAATGAGATCTAATATGGGTATAGGCTAGACAATATAAGAGAAAGTGTTTTTCATCTTCAACCTTCTTAATGTCACAAAGGTGACACACTCTTTCATCCCATGGGATTTTAGGAATTGACCAAAGCCCAGTTTCACTATGGAGCTCGTGAGAATTTGTTGTTATCTTAGTAATGCATATTTTTTTATTTGCACTTGGAAAAACAGATAGATAATTTTGATCTTATAGATTAGGGTTGATTACATCTTTATAATACCTTAATTTTATTTTTCCATCTAACTCTTTATCACACAACATTTTCTCTTTAAATTTTGATTTGATGTTTTTTTTAATAGTATATTTTTTCTGCAAAATGGTTTCTTCCATGATTCCCCAATAGTTTATCCAAGACCAGGCATCTTTATGCCATCCTCTCTTAAGTCAATGGTGGTTATGACTTGATTTTGAAGAAATTTTAGGTAGCCTATTGTCTTCCATGTTGTTTAACTTGTTCTTATACATTAGGTATCTATTCACAGACATGCTCTCAATGGGGGAGAGACTTGTTTCTAAGAGGAGGATGGGATAGGGTGTATTTCCTTTAATTTTGAGATTATAGGTTATAAAATTCTTTTGTATGTTCTTTATCTTTCTCTAGGATTGACGAGAGATACTACAACCCCAAACTTCATAGCCATAAAGAATAATAGTGTAAGAAGAGTCTCAAAGAGGAGTTTTTTCTTATCCCAACTCCAAAGATCAGTTGATTTAAAATTGTTTTGAAGACCATAATAAGCTTTCCATTCCCCAATAATCGTTTTCTCAATGCTCTAATTCCAATTGAGCTTGTGGTGAATATCAATTCCAAGATATTTGTATGAAGTCACTTCCTCCAAGTTGTTCTTGACATATACAAAGGTATCATAAGAGATCTTATTGGATTTAATAATCACGACCTTAGTCTTATCAATATTAACAGTCATACCCATATTGGAGAAAAAATCCTTGAGGATTCTTAGTTGGTTTTCAAGATCATGGGGACTCTTTTCCATAAGAATGATATCACTGGAATAAAGAAGAATATTTATGACTATACCAGTGAGAGTAGGGTCAACACAACCTGCTTTTTCCAAGCATTCTTCTAACTTGTCAATGTATATGCCAAAAAGGGTAGGGGACAAGGGACAACCTTGTTTGACTCTGATATTGTAGTTAATCTCTTTTGAATAATCCTCAGTGTTTTTAAACTTATCAATAATATTCTCATACATCCTTATTGCAGAAGCCCTCAACTCGAGAGGAACTTTTATCTCTTCCAACCTATACCAAAGTTTTTTCTTAGGAACCAAGTCGAAAGATTTTATAAAGTCAACAAAACAACAAAAACAATTGGTTTTAGTAGTGTAGAACTCCTCTGCATTGATCCTAAAGCTAACAATATGGTCCACAGTTGAATGATATCTCCTAAACTTGGCCTAGCCTTTATCTCTTTTACTGTGACTTTCTAGCCAAAGGCTAATCTTCTTTTCCAAAATAATTCCATAAAGTTTGGCTAAAATCAAGCTAATCATAATGGTCCTATAATTAGAGGTAATAATTCTATCCCCATTTTTAAAAATAGGAACAATGAGGATTTGTGTCCAGGGTTTAGGGATGCCCTGCCTGACTGCTAAATTGAAGAGCTTGTGTATGTGAGGGAAAAGTA
The DNA here is from genome assembly GCA_010110895.2 of Picea sitchensis. Taxonomy (NCBI): domain Eukaryota; kingdom Viridiplantae; phylum Streptophyta; class Pinopsida; order Pinales; family Pinaceae; genus Picea; species Picea sitchensis. The sequence continues at coordinate 66,617 of SNQJ01S0045788.1, forward strand.
TTGGCCCTCCAATTTTAAAATTTTCATCTTGGTAGCCTTCAATGTCCTTATCTTTCCCATTTGCGAGCCACTTAACCCCGAACTCTATGTCATCTAAAGAAAAAACTTCTTCCTCTGTAGGAACAATAGGAATGGTGTCCATGGCATTAGAGAACTCATAAAAGTTTTTAAGGTAGGAATTACAGTCCCTTAAGGGAATCCTATTATTTTCTTTAGTATTGTGTTTTAGAATTTTGGCTTGAGAACTTCCTAGGATCCAACCTGTATAGTTGTGAAAGTTTCTCTTTCCTTTTATTGATATAGTATCTTTTTTTCCTTTTAATTAGGGCTTTGTATGTATTGATCTTATCAAGTTTTAAGCGCTCATTAGAAGCATCCCTAATGGATTTCCTAGCAATTTTGCATTCTTTATCATACCAAGGGTTGGTCGTTCTATTATTCTTTTTATAGGACACCTCAAAAGAGGACTTTTTAATAGAAGTGGAAAGGGTAGTTGTAAAATTATGATAGAGCTCTTCAATGTTGTCCTTATAAGTTACGAGGTTTAATTTACTATTTAAATCTTTTAAGAAAATGTCAACTTTACTTTTGTCAAAGAACAAATTCCTTTGATTTTCAAAATTTTGTTCAATGGTGCTCCTATGCATGTAAAATTTTAGAGTTAGGGTTAAAGGTTTATGATTAGAGTCAGGTTGATGGTCAATTAAAAGGTCAAAATTTGTTATTTGGTTGGAAACGGGGATATCAGATATCACATAATATACAACACTACTACCTAGCCCATGAATACATGTCATATGGTTGGAGTTTGGCCACTTCATTACTCCATTGCAAATTATTAGGTCTTGAGAGTTGTAAAGCTTGACCAAATCAATACCAAACAAGTTCTCAATTAGGTCTTCAGAGCTTCTTTTGTAGCTATTAGATAAAACAAGGTCCTCATCTAGCCATAAAGGATTATGGTTGGACTCATTACTTAAAAGAGTAGCTTGTTTAGTTGCACTCCTAGCATTAAAGTCTCCTAGCAGGAGGATATTACCTTCATTTTTAAAATTATAAATATCTTATTCTAAATTATTATAGGGACAACTTTTTTCTAGATTATTTTTCTTATAAAAGGTAGAATTAATAGGTGAAAAATAAAAAATTGCTATATATATATTCTTAACATTGGTGTCTAAAATTTCCATCCAAATGTATTGATTAAGAGGGTCAATATTATGAAGTTGAATGTGAGGAGAAATGCTCTTTCTAACATAACAAGCTATGCCTCCTATCCCTCTAATGTGGGAGTTTTTGTTCCATGTTGACCACAAGACAAATCCTTCCATGCTAGAGACCTTAGACTCCTCATGCTCCCAAGTTTCAGCTAGACAGATAATATCAATATCACTCGGGATCCAACTTATCATAGGACCTTTGCACCATGGAAAGCCACGAAAATTCCAAAAAAGGATCCCAAGTGTCCAAAATTCCTATTTATTATCCTTCTGGTCTCTATCCCTAACAATATACTTTTGATTTCTAATTATTGCTCATTTTCCTTCTTTCCTGGCTTCTTTTACCTTTTGAACGTCCTTCCTTATTTCATCTTGGTCTTCAGGAATGAGGTTTTCATTTATAAATATTCCTGACCCTTTTAAGATCGTAGATTTACTAAGTATGGTATATTTATGATCATTACAACTTACTTTGACATGTATCAACCTATCTTTGTGATCAATTAGTTTTCCTAACCTCTTTGCTTCTATGAGGTAAGTTGTATCAATTTATGATTTTTTTTTAATTGTTCTTTTACTAGTGATAGTGTATCCTCCTCTTGTTGTTCTCTTATACCAAAAATTATGAGGTTCAAGGCTCTTTTGTTACACTCATGGTCCAGTTCGATTAGCTTATTCATTTCCCCTTTGATGGGTTTGATATCCAATTTGTTTTCCATATTACTGAGGGTTTAATTGTTGGTTAGTTTTTCTTCTAGCTTTTTAATCCTATCTCTCAAGTTGTGGTTTTCTTCAACCCCTCCTTATTGGGTTGATTGTTTATGTTTTTCCATTTCTTGAATTCTATCCTTCATTGTTTGCAATTCACTCTTAAACCCTAAGAATGTATCCTCTATTTGAGTTTGAATGGTATCTTTAATTTATTTATCAATCATTGCCTCTATCTCTATTTGGAGTTTTACGTCTCTTTATTCACTCCTTTTTTCTACTGTTTCTAACTCTATTTGGATTTTGGCATCTCTCTCTTCTCTTCTTTTTTCCACTGATTCCATATAATCGTAAAGGATCTCTAGGGTGATTTTTGGGGGATTCCCTTGTTAGGATGAGTTTTTGGAATAGGTGGTGGAGTGCTCATATTGAATGTAATTTTTTATTGACATCATGTTTAAATTATTGTTATTTGAAATTTTTTAAATAATTTTTAACACATTTACATAGGAAAAATAAATGTTTTATCTATGCATTTTAATTATACAATATTAGCATATAGTAAAAATATATAAAAACAATATATACAGGTAAGTGCAAATTAATGTATTTGAATATGATGTAAGAAGAGAAAAGGTAGGAAATTGAATTGGCTTTCTGAATATACAACTTTTATCCATAGACATTGTGAATAACTAGGTCAAATTTTATTTTTTCTAAAAGTGGTATCTTATTTTTCCAACAAAATATAAGGTATATGTTTTGGTTTGTGGATGGGTTGAGTGTCTTAATGATGGAATTTCATTCCAAAAAATTGTATACCTGTAGAGAACCAACTTTTCTTGTTCTTTGTATATTTTGGAAATTTTTAATATTAATTTTTTTTTTTTTTTAAATTATCAAAGTAAACTTATGCCTAAAATTACCATGTCTTTTGTTCGTGCAGGCTAAAAGGGTTTTCAAATGATAATTTTTTTATTTTTTTTTATAGATGGTAGGTATGGGTCTCATCTTATGCAACATATAACTTATTTGAGTAATGGTTAAACCCATAAATAGTTATAAAAAAAATAAGAGAGATATGTATTATAGGAATTTGATACATGTCAAGACAAAAATAGATTAAAAATATTAAACAATAATAATTTAATATATATATGAAATCTTCATAGTCGACTCGATGTATGTCTATAATTTCGTCAACAACTGAATTGTTTAACCTATAGAAAAATAACGTAAAAGATAGAGATATAGAGGGGTATTCACAAAAATGGGGTTTTTATGAATTTCCAGATCGAACAACATCTCAAACCTCAGTCTGAGCTAACAAAGTCACCATACACATTTTCAATCCTTCCTAAAAAAATTGAATTCAAATAAGCATGCACAGGCTACAGGAGCACACACACGCTCTAGGAGCGTGCACACACTACAAGAACGATTGAGAACTCCTCTTTGTCTTTATCTCTCCCCCTCTCACACTCTCACACACACTCTCTCCCCCTGCTCCCCATCCCTCTCTCTCTCCCCTCCCCCCATTCCACTATCTCTCCTCTATCTTTCATACATCTACCACTCTCTCCTACATTTACCTCTCTATCTACCCCCCTCTTTATTTTACTCTCTCTCCCTCTCAAACTCTTTATTTCCTTACTATGCCTTACTCTCTCTCCCTCCCACACACACTTCCTAACCCCCTTATATGTCTTTCTCTCGCTCCCTCCCACACTCTAACACACTCACTCTCTACCTCCCCTCTTTGTTTTCCTCTCTCTCCCTACCACACTCTCATGCAAACACTTTATATCCCCCCCTATTTATTCCTTTTTCTCCCTCCCACACTCTAACACACACATTTTCTATCCCCCCTCTATGTCTTCATCTCTCTCCCTCCCACACTTTAACATTCTCACTCTCTACCTCCATCCTTTGGATACATGTCTCTACCTCCCATCTTTGTTTAATTCTCTCTCCTCCTACATTCTCGCACACAGACTTTCTATCCCCCATTAAGATATTTATATCTCTCTACACCCCCTTGCCTCTATCTCCCCCTTCCTCTAAAAATCAGTCTCACTCTCTCTCAACCCTCTCCTCCGTCCCTCCCTCCATCTCTCTCTCTCCCCCTCCCTCTCACTATATATCTCCTCACAATCAATCTCACTCTCTCCACCTCATCCTTATTCATCCCACCTCTCTTTATTTCTATTCCCCTCCTCACACTCACACATTTTTTCTCTACTCACCTCCTTCCTCTATCTCTCCCCCTCCATCCCACTATGTCTGCTCTCTTTCTCTCCCACATATAATATCTCTTTCTCTCTCTCCACTAGCTTCCCCACATCTCTCTCTTTATATCTCTCTACCCTCCCTTCCCTCTATATCCCCCCTTCCTCTCACAATTAATCTCACTCTCTCTCCACCCCCTCCTCCCTACCTCTCTCTCTCTCCCCCTCCCTCTCACTATCTCTCATCTCTCTCTCTCATACATCTACCCCTCTCCACTTTCTCTCCCCCCTTCCTCTCACTCTCTCTCTACATGTTCTCTTTGTCTCCCTCTCCCTCCCTCTCACACACTCAAACACTCCTTGAGCAACCCCCCTCTCTTTATTTCTCTTCCCCCCCTTCCACACTCACACATTCTCTCTCTTACCCCCTCCTCCCTCTATATCTTCCCCTATCTCTCACTATCTCTCCTCTCTTTCTCTCCTACATCTACCACTACTTTCTCTCTGTCATTGTTAGTATCACTCTCATTATATTGCCCTCCCTCTCTCTCCTCTACTCTTCCCCCATTTATCTCTTCCCCCCTATCCCTATATCTCCCCCCTTCCTCTCACAATAATTCTCACTCTCTCTCCACCCCTTCCTCGCTCCCTCTCTCTCTCCCCCTCCCTCACACTATCTCTCTTCTCTCTCTCTCATACATCCACCCCTCCCCACTATGTCTACCCTCTTCCTCTCACTCTCTCTCTACCTACTCTCTTTGTCTCCCTCTCCTTCCCTCTCACACACACAAACAATCATTTTCCAACCCCTATCTCTAAATTATTTCTCTGCCCCCCTCACACACTGACACATTCTCTCTCTACCCCCTTCCTCCCTCTATCTCTCCCCCTTCCTCCCATTATCTCTCCTATATTTCTCTCCTACATATAACACCTATTTCTTTCTCTCATTTTTTTTATTCTCACTCTCACTATATCTCTCTCCCCCTCTCTCTTGTACTATCCCCCATTTCTCTTTTTATACCTCTCTATCCCCCCCTCCCTTTATATTCNTAATGAGTCTCACACTCTCTCCACCCGCTCCTCCTCCCTCTCTCTCTAACCCTCCCTCTCACTATCTCTTGACTCGCTCTCTCATACATCTACCCCTCCCGACTTTCTCTCCCCCCCTTCCTCTCACTCTCTCTCTCTACCCTCCCTAGACATAGACCTAGACCATGATCTAGACCATGACCTATACCTATACCATGACCTAAACCACTAGATAGAGCTAGAGCTAGATTTATACGATGACCCAGAGCTTGACCTAGACCATGACATAGAGCTAGATATAGATTTAGACGTTGACCTAGAGCTTGACAATGCCCAAAATATTGAAACCTATCATGACTTGTTGTTGTTCCTCTATTACTCATTATATTTAACCTACCCAAAGATATTTATTAATACGCTCACATAAATAATATCACTTTGTAGATTCATGAAATCAAATATCATACCTACTCTTCCAGCGTCAAGTAAATTCATATAAATAAATAAAACAAACTATAAAAGAAAAATTGTAAATGAAACGAATGAAAATGATGTTCTCTTTGCAATGTATTTTATGATCTCAAACCCTTTCTATAATATATATATTATAACACTAATAATAATCTGATCTAATCCGACACTCCAAAGTGTGCACTACAATCTCACATCTTTCTTCCTCTAAGGGTCATTTCAACTCAGGTGCACTATAATATTATGATGTCTAGGCCTCGAAACGATTCAATGTAATATCACTATATCTTTGCCTGCAAATGATCCTTTCAATTTGGTTGTGCTACAATATTATAATCTCTAAGCCTCCAAATGGTCATAATGTCAATTTTAGTAGGTTCCATTCCTCCCAATATCTTTTCACCAGACCCAGAGCTTGACGTAGACCATGACCTACACCACCACATAGAGATAGATCTAGATTTATATGTTGACCTAGAGCTTGATGTAGACAATGACATAGACCCCCCTAGCTCCATATAAGCCTAGGCATAACTTATACTCAATCCTTAACCCAAACTTAACTCAAGCCCTAAGTGCACTATGCATATACCTTATGTACAACCTGTGCACTATGCATATACCTTATGTACAACCTGTGCACTCACATTACCCACATCTTGGTGCTATAAGAATTTCTCTATCCTTGAAAACACTTTCAATCCTAACCCCTTATGTATTAGTTATCCCCATACCCTTATACATTTTATTCATAAAAAAATTTGGTGGATATTAAATGCTATATTTGTTCCATTAAACACACACATGCTCTTGTGACTTGAATGAGTTGGTCATTTATTCTCAGCAGGAACATGTGCACATTCCTAGAACATATGTGTACTTTAGTGTGCAGGCATTCTAGGAATGTGTGTGCATTCCTGCTAAGAATTGTTTTGTCCCAAGAAAACCCCACCTCATCTATCTCATAGTCAAGAAAAAACGTAACAACTTCAGAAAAAAGCATCATGAAGAGACAAGTTTTACTTTTTTTAGTGTTCTTGTTATATTCATAAGTACTTTTGTGTTATTTCCAGACCATTGCAGGAAAATTTGCAAGACAGCTTTGGCAACTGCAATTGGAATAGTTATTTGTATGTAATTGTGTCTTCTTGGAATTGGAAAACAAATTTGTGGAAGTGCAATTGGAATTGTTGTTTGTATATTCTTGTGTCTTCCTGGAATTGGAAGAAAAATTTGTGGAAGTGCAATTGGAATTGTTGTTTGTATCTTCTTGTTTCTTCTTGGACCTGGAAGAAATTTTTTTCCAACTACAATTGGAATTGTTATTTGTATATTCTTATGTCTTCTTGGAATTTGAAGAAAAATTTGTCCAAGTTCATTTGTATTTGGAATTGGAATTGGAATTGGAATTATTATATGTGCCTTCTTTTGTAATACGAAAACAAATTTATCCACTTGGTTGTGCCTTATTACATAATACAAAGACAATTTTGTGGTTGGTTTTTGGAATCCAATTCCTATATTTAAACATGGTGAAATATCGGATTCAAGAAAGAAAGTCCTTGAGAAAAAAGAAACTGATAAAAAAGTTAGAATAAGAAAGAGAAAAACAAAACTTACATATGTCAAAGGGTAGGATTTCACATCAGGGAAATCCAATTTCTAGTGCAATAGATGTCGCTAATGTTTCTCCTCCATCACCAAAATCACAGAGAAAGTGCTCATTAGAGAGAAATCCAAACAATATCTCATCAATACAACCTTTTTTGGATGAACAAATGATGGAAGATGTGCTTGTTGTTGATTATACAATGGATGAAATTAGAGAAGAAACTAGTGTACAACATTGTGGTGAAGAAGGGCGTGTGGTGCAATATCTTGTTGGACAATTAAATGTGCAGTATCCTCCCACATTTGATCCATCGGTGATTGAAGGGGAAATAACTACAACATTGTTAACTCCACAATAAGCAGGTCAAGAGTCCCAGAATAGGGGTTCATCGTCCCTACCTATACTGAGGATTATGCGGCAAAGAACTCCTAAACGCATTCATGTCGATGAAATTGGTCTAGCATCACTTGAAGGTAAGTTACCTAACCATATTATTTGTTATCACTCTTATAAAATCATTCAAGAATATTTTTATCCAAAATCTGATGCTTCTAAATGTCAATTATTTGTATTCTTAAAATCTAGAAGTTTGACTGCTATTGGGAGAATTTTAGGCATTAAAACAGTCAAAAGTGTAGAAACAAGTAATCATATAGTACGAAACCTTGTATATGATTTTCAAAGAATTGGTAATAAGTATCATTCTAAAAACCATAATGCAGCCTGATGTGTCATGTCCCAGTTAATTGTTAGCAATATTACAAGTTTTTTGTTTTCTACAAAAAACCTCTCACCTCTTGAAATGCAATGTAAAAACCCTTAGAAAGTATTCTCATAAATGAGATAACATCAACACATGTGCACCAACAAAATTTTGGTCCTTCACTGGAAGGCTACTGTTGGGATCTAAAGATGTCCTAAAAACAACCTTATTCTAACATTAATTTATCAATCGAGGATTTGTCTTCTCTTTCAAGAATGCCAACAAAGTCTATGCAGATAGTTGTGGATATTTAACTCATGTATATAATTCATCTAAATAAAATATGAGTCTATCTAAATTACTGCAATAATCAAGTTCTTCACGCATTCATTAAAAATCTGAAACTAATAACTCACTCAACATAATTGAAATCTGATCAATAACACACCATGAATGAAAACATCAAATTAATTTGTTGAAGTCATTTATCTAAGAAACAATAATTTAATCTTCACAATAACTTAATGAATCAATCTCTCAATGATTATTTAACCTGCTGGAAAAGAACAACGATCTACTGCATATTTAAGAAGGAACAACAATTGTGAATTAAGCAAAAGGAACAACAAATGTGAATTTGATAAAATGAATAACGTGTGCGAAAATGAAAGGAATACACAAGTGATAAACTAACAATAATTGGAAATGGAACATCAATCGATAATCTTCAAATGAAACATTTATTTTCTGCAAATGAACAATACAACTAATTCATAAAAGAATCAACACACTCACAAATTTATCTTAACTGTTGTAAGGAAATTCAAATCACAAAAATAAAACAGAATTGATACGATTACAGATGAGATAGTAAGTCCTTTCGAATGGGCCCACGACATTCAGAAGATACTGCTACTAAAAACTCAGTACACAAGGATGATCTAAACACTTGTAGCTTTCATTAATTCCATAACTGATAAATCATTTACAATGGATTGTTGTACAGAATGTCAACAGTTAAGAGATATGAATGTTTGGTTAAAATCCTTCGTCCCCTCTCTATTGTTCACTACCCTCTATATATTAGAATGAAATAAGTAAATTAAGTTATCATGAGGATCAAGAGATCCTCAAGATTTCTTTTACTATTTTTTAAGATTACAATATAAAGAGTTAATATTCCTTAAAACGGTTTTGTGCCTGATTTTTTTGATCTCCAATGGCCTGCGCATCTTCATGATCTTCTTAACTATCTTGAGTTAACAAAAATTGTCCATTTCTTCAATAAAATCAAAAAAATTCAGAAATTATCTAATATCATTGATCCAGGTGGATATCGGTGGCCACCCACCTTTTTCGACTAGCTCAAAACTGTTTTCTGGCAATTTTGGCAATTTACTATTTTTAGCAGGTTTTAACTTTCGGGGCCATTTTGAGGGCCTAAATGAAGGTTTTTTGAGATTGAGGTTCTCAATTATATTTGAAGGCATTATTTATCCCCCAAAATGAATCTCCTCGATGATACCTTTCCAACGAGCTATCACACGCCTAAAATGGAGATCGTATGCAAAAGTTACGACCCGGGGAAGTTGATGTACTCACTTACCCAA
>SNQJ01S0045790.1:10765-28941 GCA_010110895.2 Picea sitchensis
ATTAAAGAAATTGCCATCTGATACAATGGATCTCAGAGATTATCATGCAAAATTTATTTATGAAATTGACAGGTCGTTGGTGTACATAGGGCCTTGTATATTCCTCCAAGTAAAATATTAATACAACAAGGTTTTGTACACCCAATAAGCTTTGCTAGTTAAATTCAAAATATAATTTAAAGAATCTACATCAACCGTCTATAATAGAGTAGGAAGTGCAAGTCTTAGGAAGGGAATCTCATCAAGAGATTATTCTGCGATGGAACCCGAGTAACTTTCAAAACATGATGTTTTCCCTTCGTGGAATCGCAGTGCACAAAATTAACCTACAAAAGGGAAAAGAGTATATAATTAATAATCCCCTCAAATTAATTGAAGAAAAAGATAAACAGAATGAGAAAATGTAACATCCTGCTCTTGCTTGCACATGTTATTGACTTATTATTTGAGGACACTTGCAAGCAAGTGTTCCAGTTTGAGTATATGGTTGTTTTTTTTTATTATGGGTTCTTATTATGATGTTGATGAATTATGATTTATGTTTATTTGATATCTATGTATAGACATATGTTATTGATGGGTTTCTCCTGAGTGTGCAGGAAACTGACAGATTTCTCCCTAGTTGGATTCTTGGCACCAGATTTCAGCTAGGGAGACCACTCTCCTGTGATTTCATCACCCAGAAAAATGTTTGTTAGAGGATCTTTGGAACTAGGGTTTAGCTCAGTGAGGCACAATGCAAATTAGGCAAAAGGGGTCAACCTTGAAAGCCCATGTGTCAGGCTATTGTGGGCACCATGGTTGTGTAGGTGTTGGCCATACACACCTTTTGGAGATTACATAAATGATTTACGTTGCCTGGTTATTTTGTTCCCCCAGACCAAATTGTCATTGTGTCCCAAAATGGATTCAATAGGCGAGTTGAAAATATCCATAACTCACCATAGCACCCAAATAGTGCCTCGAATCAACAAAACACTAGTTTTGTTGGACTCCTGGCACTGGAATACAACTAGAGGTACCCCTCTCCTATCATTTCGTCACTTAGAAAAGTTTTTGTTAAAGGATCTCTCGAATTAGGGTTTATCTCAATGAGGAAACATACAAATCCGTCACAGGGGGTCAAATTTCACAACCCCTGTGTCAGGCAATTGTGGGCACTGTGGTCATGTGGGATTTTCCGATATGGACCTTCCATAACTTACAAAACTCAATTACATCGCCCGGTTGTGATTTTATGCCCCCGGACCAAATTTCCATTATGTCCCTGAATGGCTTTAGGAAGAGAGTTGCAACTTAGCATAGCACCTAAATCATGTCTCGGATCGATGAAACTCCAGCTATGCTGGAATCCTGGCACTATACTTCAGCTAGAAGGACCTCTCTCCTATGATTTTGTCGCCCATAAAAGTGTTTGTTAGAGGATCCCCAAAACTAGGGTTTATCTCAGTGAGGCACAATGAAAATATGGCACAGGGGGTCAAATTTCAAATCCCATGTGGTGAGCTATTCTGGGCACCGTGGTCATGTGGGAGTTGGTCATATAGATCTTTTAGAGATTACAAAACTCAATTACGTCGCTCGGTTGTGATTTTTTTCCCCATACCAAATTGTCATTGCTTCGCTGAATGGCTTCAGGAAATGAAATGTAACTCGCCATAACACACAAACAATGCCTCAGATCGATGAAACACCAGTTCTATTGAACTCCTGGAACCAGATTCTAGCTAGGGGGACCCTTCTCCTGTGATTTCCTCACCCACAAAATTATTTTTTAGACGATCTTTCGAACTAGGGTTCAACTCAGTGAGGCACAATGCAAATTCGACATAGGGAGTCAAATTTCAAATCCCCTATGTCATGTGATTGTGGGAACCATGGTCACATAGTCATTGGTCATATAGACCTTCTGAAGATTACGAAACTCAGTTACATCACCCGATTGTGATTTTGTGCCCTCATACCAAATTGTCATTGTGTCCTTGAATGGCTTCAGGAGGTGAGTTGCAACTCGCCATACCACCAAAATCGTGCCTCAAATATATGAAATGCCAGTTCTATTGGAATCCTGGAAACGGATTCCAGCTAAGGGGACCCCTCTCCTGTGACTTAGTCACCCATAGAAGTGTTTGTTAGAGGATCTCCTGAAATAGGGTTTAGCTCAATGAGGCACAATGCAAATCTGGCATAGGAGGTCAAATTTCACAAACCCAATTTCAAGCGATTGTGGGCACTATGGTTGCATGGGTGTTGACCATACGGTAGTTGAGTATAGATGAAAAAAATACACAATATGTATCTAAAATTGTAATTGCTAAAGAGGAATGTGAATTTAGTAGGGTATAACCTCATGTTTTTTAAAAATCTTATTCCTTTAGAGTGATAAGGTAGTATTTTCTATACAAAGGATGCATTCTTTGGGTTTAGAACTTAAAATGATTGTATTTCCTTATGTGATTTTGGAGGTTTAATGTACTTTCATGTTTCAAGTGCACAGGTTTTCATTCTTCATTTTCGCAAGTGACACTAAAAGCAAAATCAAGAGCATACCCATTCATCATCTACTAATGTGAGATTCCATACAATGCTAAGTATCCAATTAACAAGCATGAAAGAGTTAAGTGGAACATATATATCAATGGCATGAAGATTTGACGAATTAAAGAATACGATAGCATCAAGATGTGTCTAAAAAAGAAACATCATAACCATGCATCCTCCACAATTTCATTACAAGATTCACAATATCAACATCCAAAATGCAAGTATAAGTATGGAAGAAAATGGTGTGTTAAGTGACAAAATCAAGGAAGTGACCGAGACCATGTACATTAGTTTGGTTTATAAATTTTTCTAAACATATCATATGCATTCTTAATCATTGGAAGTCTTTCAAGTAGCTATCGTGTGCCCCAAACAAAGATCATACTCCAAAGTTACACCCTCGGAAAGTTTATACACCAAACTCAAAAAAATAGGGTCCTCAAAATGGTTGGCTTATCATCTTCTGGGGTTAGGGTTTTCAATTTTATTTATGTCAAAAAGGACTTGTAGCCTCATTGTAACAATCATATTTTTTAAATGTGAGTAGTCATCACATCTCTTCTTAGAGATAAGTTTCCACCATTCTCGTGAGTCTTTCACTCTATATTTTTACAGTGTTTGTACATTTTCACTCATTAATGGAAATTGTGTATCACTGTATCTCTATGTTTATGGTTGAATATCTAATATATATTTTTTATATTATTTGATACCCGAGAAATCCATGTACATTTCTTTAGTATATATTTTCTCTCATTTCGTGCCAAAAACATTATAGATTAATGATACCAGAGGAGTATGCTCTTGAACGTTTTTCAGTGCATGTCCCTGACGAGGTCTAAGTATAGAAATTTTGGTATAGAGCTTGTCTAACTTGATGAAAATATTTCTCACATGCCAAATAAACCCTCCATGGCAGAAGAAAATAAAAATGACAAAGAAGAAGATTCTATCAATTTGTTGGTTGAGCAAGCTCTCACACGACAGAGGGATGAAATGATGGAGAATTTTTCCAACATCCTTCAACGTCTGCCAATAGAAAAAAATGCATCTTCAACAAGAGACCACTTTGGAAGAACCTCTCCTTTCAAGGTACAGGTTAATTTTGATATTCCCGTATTTGAGCCAGATAGATGCAGATGCCCTAGACAAATGGTTAAAACTACTAGAAGGTTATTTCTTTGTTCATAATTTTTCTGACAGGGAAAATATCACCTTCGCACTCCTTAAGGCTCTCCCCCATGTCAAACATCGGTGGGAAACTTACTGGGAGAAAATTTCCACAGAGGACTATGGAATATATGGGGTCGAGCCCACTTGGGATTTTTTTGTTGATGTGGTCAAGGAGCAATATTACCATGTTGACAACTATGAAGACCAGTACATGAGATGGGCCAAGTTGTGTCAAGAGAGGGTCCAAGTAGTATCAGAGTTCACCAATACCTTCCATACCTTGCACACCATGTTGGGGATCAAATACTTTGAGTGACATTTGGTTCTGAAACACCATGGGGCTCTGCACAGATACATCCAAACCGAAATGGATTTTCTGGACATCTCATCACCGTGTGCTTCTTATCGATATGTTGTTAAAATTGAGAAGAAATTTAACCACCAAAACAAACGGGAGGTCGGTTCTGCAAATATGCAACAACCAAAGCATGATAAAGATGGTTCTAATAAACAACCTCTTGGAAACTCGTCTACTCATTAGAAGGGTAATGGAAATATGAAGAAGGACACTAGAAAATGGTGTGATTTCCAAACAATTCCCCATCACAACACCGATGAATATCATTCAAAACAGTCATTGGTGGTCGATATAAAACACAAGGAGTCGAACCCTAATTGAGAATCTAATTCATAAAGTAAGTATGCACATTTTATACCTGTGAAATCTACTTACAAAGCGATTAATATAGCTAAAAGTTTTATGAAAGAAATATTTAGGTTGCATGGGTTTCTTAAGATGGTGATTTTAGATAGAGATGTCAAATTTACATCCAATTTTTGGAAATAATTGTTTGCAGTTTTGGATACTAATTTGAATTTTAGCACAAGTTAGCATCCACAAACTAATGGTAAAACATACTGAACGAATAAAATTATTGAAGACATGTTGCGAATGTATGTAAGGATAAAACCAACTAAGTGGGAAGTGTATCTAAATTTAGTTGAGCGGTAAAACTCAAAACACATACTAATGTACAAGTGGGTTATACACAATGGGTTATCTCTCCATAGGTATTTCTTTTCAAAATTTTATATAACTCATAGACATGGGAGATATTGTGTAGTCTCTAACAAATAAAAAACACCACTGTACCAGAGACTCCTTCGGAAAAAACACAAGGTGTCAATGCTCAGTGGTTTACCTGTAATAATCAAAGAATTCCAATGCGTGTAGCCTCCATAGCTCATGGGCTCCTTCCGGGGTTCTACAGAGCACAATTGGTTACAAGAATAAAGTTGGGAGTGTTCGAAAACACATGTATTTCAACATAGGATGAACACATTCAGTAACCACTCACACAACCAGATCAAAGATCAACACAACGATGTTTTGACATGGTAAAACCCCTACGATGAAACATCCACGACCCCAGCCAATGCAACCACTTGGAGCAATTTATTAATGCAAAAGAAAAAGATTACAGAGAGATTTTACAAGAGATTTTCTCACAATCGATCATCGGCAAATGACACTCCATTCTCTTTAAATATAGATCATGGAACAATCGGGTGCTAATCCATGGATCAATAGTTGTTAAGATCGAGGAGAATATGAAACATTAGATCACTCTATGTCAAGAACATATCGTGACCGTTATATTTCCTAACTACAAATTCATATTAATGCATACTAAAGAAACACACTAAGAAACACATTTTTACCTAATGACACATTAGACCAAGTAGATCTTAACTAACTCCTAAATGTCTAAATATCCTAACATCCCCTCTTAAGAACAACTTGGGATAGGATTAAAGGATTTACAATAGTGACACAACAGGAGATGGAAGGAGGAATTAGAGCATATCCCCCCTTAATGACAACTTCCTGAACTCCTAACATATATCTAAGTTTGGAAAACTTCTCTTCTGTAAGAGACTTTGTGAAAATGTCTGGAACTTGATATTTTGTAGGGAAAAAGATCACTTCAATAACTTTATCATGAATGAGCTTTCTGATGAAGTGCATGTGTATCTCGATGTGCTTGTTGCGCTGATGTTGAAATGGGTCTTTGGCGATATTGATGGCACTCTGATTGTCACACCAAATGTTGGTCAGATGTTACTACTAAAATCCAAACTCTGAATGGATCTGTCGAAGCCACAAGGCTTCTTGACTTTCATTTACCGTTTCTCAGTACTCTGCTTCTACTAAAGAAAGTGCAATATCCTGTTGTTTCTTACAAGACCAAGTGACAAGTCCTGAACCAAGGCTGAAAACATAACCTGCAGTAGACTTATGATCATCAAGGTCGTCAGCCCAATCTGAATCAGTGAAACCAACCAATAAAGGAGTCCCCCTAAACTATAATATATCCCAAACTGAATTGTACCACATACATAGAGAAGTGTCCTTTTAGTTTCTTTCCAATGGATTTCATGGGGTGTTTTCATATATCGAGAAACAAGACCAACAACACAGGAAATATTAGGATGGGTATGAGTCAAGTATAAGAGGCTACAAACTAACTGACAGTACAAGGTGGCATCAACTTCGGGAGCAGTATAGGTGGCAGTAATCTTGACTCCATATTGGAAGGGAGAAGGGGTTGGTTTAAAATCATCCATGTGAAAGCAACGAAGAAGGTCACAAGCATACTTAGACTAGGAAAAAAAAATTCCTTCATTGGTTTGCAAAACTTGTAGTGTTGGAATAAGGGCAGACCCGGGGTTCAATGCTACAACAACGCACCAACAAAACCCTAACTACCGGCCCTTTCGGAAACTCTTGCGAAGATGATGAAGTCTCACCCGAGGTAAAGGTAGGGGTGGTTGTAGGAATCAAGTGTCTGCAACCTTAGCTGGGACACAGATCTATGATTGGAATACTTAACAGAGCACTTAGAACCGACATTTTATCAATATTTAACCACTATTTACTCCACAAATAAAATAGAACATCGCATCATTCATTCAGATCTGATGTATCTAAGCACTTCTCATATTAGATCTAGAAGATTCAAGCACTAAGCATATTCACATGGGTCAGATATAACATTCATATACATCATAGCACAAAGCATAAACAAATATATCCATTTACATCAAAGCAATTAGCAAGTAAAGACATAAACACATTAACATATCACACAAAGCATAGTAACACAACATGTACGTGGTTCACCCCCACCCTGGGGCTACGTCCACCAACTCTTCTCTTCTTTATTACCTTTGTCAATCTTCTTACAGGCACATATCATCGAAATTCCTACTCCATAGAAGACAGGAGCTCTGCGCACACTTCTCCAGATCCTCCTTCTTCTAGCTAGGGTACAACACCAAGCCTTATACAATTACTTGCACATAGCTCTGCAAGTCTCATACAGTATGCATAAATCAAGTACTTAGCACTCATCACTCTTACAATCCCTTGATCACATAGATCAGATCTCTAGCACTTATCACTACTTACCATCACCACCACTACTACTCTTATTACATCACCTAGTCTTCTATATATACATTACAAAAGTGGGCCCAAGCATGGGTCAACCCATGGTCCGACATTCCCATACCCATTACATAATACCAAAACCCAAAATGCCATAAAATGGGGCCGAGTTCCCATGATCTCTTCTTCATCTTGTTCTCCACCTTCGATAGGCTGTCAAAGTCCCAAAATGGGTCAAACTTGACCAAGGATCTCCCAAAACTTGGCAAACGGCCAACAGGCCCCCAACACTCACCTATGACTTGTCCCGAGTCACTCTGATCTGGGTAGTTCTGCTTCAAAATCCTCGAGTTTGGCTCGAGATTCTTCGACTTTTTTTTGTGCCACGACCTCTTGTTCAACGAACTCTTGGATGACTACCTCGTTCAGAGGTTCCTTTAGGCGTTGTTCAACTACAGTGACAACCTGCTCCAGTTCTACTCCTCGGTATTTGACCTCTGTGAAAAATTGGTAAGCCCTATCTTGTACAGGTTCGAGCCTATGATTTAATTCCATAACTCTGCTCTATATAGTGTGGATCTGCTATTGGGTGGTGCGTTTCTCTTGGGATCACTTCATTCTTTCCATAGCTGACAGGGGCTTCAACTACGCCTGTATTGTCTCTACTTGCTACTTTGTTTTCTGGAGTTGTGATTCTAGTGCCTGGAATTTTAGGTTCTTTTTGAGTTTCTCATACATATAGGCATTGTGATCACTCAGCTTCTTGCATTCCATGGCAAGGGCCTTTAGTCTCTTAACTACACTCTGGGCAGTTGCTTCTCTTTGGTCCCTCACATCCTGCGAGGTCTCGGGCACTGTGCATAGCTCCAAGTCTATGATGCGTTGTTGTAGCTTCTGCGAGCTATTCTACTTGATGTGTGACTTGGTCCTCTACCTTTATTTCTATGACTAACATAGAGTGAAGTGCTCTGTTGAACGCTTCTTTCACTTTGAGTTTCTCCACTAGAAACTATTTTGTTCCTTGTTGCATCTGTGCTTTTTCTTCATAGAACTTTGCTTGGAGAGAAATATTTTCTTGTTCTGCAGCTTGGCGTTTTTCTACAAGTACTCCTTGTACTTGTATTAAATCATGGGTGGCTTGCTTTGTTTCCTCTTGTGCTCATCGAAGGAAAGCTTCAGTGGAATCTGCTAGTTGGCAGAGTTGGGTTGGCTCATCTCCCAACTCTAGTTCTCCCAAGGGAAAAGGCACAGTGGAGACTGCGCGACTGGACTGAAGGGCCTATTGTACCCCTCAGATTTTGATTTCAATTCGTTCATACATTTCTTCCTACTTGGCTTCTTGTTGCTCTGGTATTTCCAGCGAAGCATCGTTTAGGACTGCTATGATGTAGTCAAAATCATCAGAGGTGAGGAGAGTCTGCATCTTGGTCATGGTGGCTTTCGGTTTCTTCCAGGAAGAAGGTTTCGAGGGGGGGAATATTCATCTTCTTCAATGGGTCAACCTCGTCTTTTGGAAGTGTTGCTTCGCCTAGCTTCTGTTCAGCTTCTACTTCATCATCACCCCCTCGATCAGGTGATATGGAAGCAGTCTTTCCTGAGGCGTTGATTAAATATTGGACCTCTTCAATCTTCTGTCGTCTACTGGTTCAGGGTGTATTATGTTCTTTATGAGTGTCCTCTGGGTTGTCAAGGTCAGATATCTCTGTAGGGTTAGCGGGGATAAGGAGGTCAGCGGACCATTCTTTAGTGATCTCCTCAAGGTCTTATTCTGTAAGTTTATAATAGTATTGGAGCTTCTCTTTATGTTCATCTACTCGCATTGTAATGTAGGTGAAGTGTCAATCTGCGCTGAACTTCATCAGGGGAAGGGATGATTTTAGGGGCTAAATTTCGCTCATGGGCTAATTTTTCATGGTTTTTCCAAAAAAGAGATTCATTATTTTAAAAATGATTCGCCCAAATTCTATAACATAAAATTATTTTACCTTAAAAATCGCCAAAATTTTATAAAAACTATATAAAATCCTTAGAATTTTGAATGTTTTTACAAAAATATCACCAAACATTTATAGTTGGCATACGAAGGATTAGTAAGATTCGCCAAGGTTTCTACATTTTAAAATAAATTTCCATCTTTAAAATCATCCCTGATCAGGGGTCGGAACCTCTGTAAGGTGTTCGGAGTCATGCGAGGCTTGGATTTGATGGCTCTCTTTAGATGGAGGTAGTATGTATGAAACAAAGAATTTGATTGCCACTGTTTGTTCATATCAATTGAACACCACGGGGTAGCGAACTTCGTGACAAGCGGTTCAAACGGCTCTATGTCTGGGAAGGTCGCTCCTTCCGGCATCTCCCAGGCAACAAATGCAATGAGGACCAGGAGCCAGCTGAAATGAAATTCATAACCCTGATCCTGTGCTTCTCGGAAATCTAGTTCCAACTAGTTAAATAGGTATTTCTCCCAGTTCATCTGTAGGCCTTCCATGCACTTCCCTGGGAGATCAACGACAAAGATAGTGACATGCGTAGGTCAGTTCTTCCTTACTACCCTTCCCGCTATCAGTTGACATGCTAGGTGCACTACGCCACTTTGGATGGAATATACCTTGTAGCCT
Source organism: Picea sitchensis (assembly GCA_010110895.2). Classification (NCBI taxonomy): domain Eukaryota; kingdom Viridiplantae; phylum Streptophyta; class Pinopsida; order Pinales; family Pinaceae; genus Picea; species Picea sitchensis. Next base: position 20,552 of record SNQJ01S0045790.1, read on the forward strand.
ATTGTTCTCTTCTCAACGTTGCCATATGTATCCTTGATCTTCTATGTCAGTGCACGATCTGCGGCTTTTCCTAGATAAAACTCATGTGGGTCGGGTCCTTTCATACTCAAGCCTGTGATCCTGTGAGTCATCTTTGGGTCAACTATAATGCGACAGTCTAGCCATAAGTAGTTTCCATGGTAACACGACAGTAGCAGCTTGACACAGACGTTGACTTCTTGGTGTCTTCCGAAGTGTGGGATCTTCATGACATTCAACAGGTTGGACTGTGCGAGGTTCATCGTCCACATCTGGGGGATTATCTTTGAATTCTTCCCCTTATTTCTGGTTAGGTACTTGTATGGGGCGAGCATACCATATATCTTGTGATCTTTGAGGTTGAAGTCGTTGAACTTTAGTGCTGTGATCTTGTCCTGATCTGCTCGAACTACGCATATCCCCTTTGGGAGGTACGCAGTAACTATGGTGTACTTGAAGTCTCTTGGTACACTATCACGATTCACTGCGCCAGCCAGAGGTGGGATGTAATTGGGTAATATGGTCAGAATCATCTTCGCATTTGCTAGGTCGTCTTTGTGCTTGGTTTGATTTTCTGTTAATGGTCGAGATGGTCCGGCTCCACAAGCAGTCGACAGAGAGGCTTGCACTGTTCTCGTCGATGAAGCTTGTACACCTGCAGACATTGACATGACTCTTTTAGTCATGAGGTTGGTGAGAAATTCTTCGATAACTTTCACTGTAGCACTGAACTCGTCTGACATGCATGCTCAGGATTGATAATCTTGGGTTCGATGAGTAACTTAGACACTATAATGGGATAGAGGGAAATAACGCAATGATCACTGTGAAAAATAAACGAGTCTGCAGGCTCAGATTCATGGTTAGCAAAAGTGTTCTCGGTGCATGGCGTGATGGGATAAATAGATAACTTGGCAATCGATCTCTTGAAATGGGAGAGAAGCCTTCATTAACTATGTTTTGTTTGTTATAGTGCGGTCCAACGATCTGGTTGCGAACCATAAATGCCTTTCTAACCGTTCGGGGGGGTCAACCGAACGGTTATACTATTCCCAATGGCTATATGGCTTCGCCCTAGCGAAGTTCCATGTGACATTGTACTTTTATCCCGACGAAGTTCCAATTTTGAAAATTTTCCTTCTGTGAAGTTCCCTCTGGGACCTTCTGTAACTTGTCAATATTACCTCTCTTCTTACTTAGCTTTCTAGCCTTCTTCCCAATGAGCGTCGTCTCGGTATTCCTTTTTCCATTTTGATTCTTATCTTCTTTTGTCATAGTTACTTTGTGGTGTTGAGATTCTTTCTTAAGATTTGAGGGTGATACTTCTTCTTTATCTAGAATAGGTACTTCAATATTCTGTGGGTCTTCTAGTGTTCTTGTAACTTCGACATCCGGGTCTCTAGTGTTAAATAGCTATGATATTTTCTCTTATTCTTCAATCAAGTGTGTGATCCTTCTATTCATGAAATCTTTTAACTCTTGCTTCTTCTTCTCTAAAACTTCTTCTTCTTCCTTCCTTCTGGCCTGATCTTTTTCAATCCAAGGTTTTCCTAGTAACATGGTAAATGGTGCGCTGTCCTCAGTAAATTTAATAATCTCAAAATCATCCTCTGTGGAAGTTCCATTGGCACTCATAGATATCTGGGTGAGCCTTCCACATAGGTTTATCATATTTCCTCTAAATATCCCTATTCCTCCCAATGAAGGAGTCATAGCAGGTTTCCCTAAAAGTTCCCAAGTTCTTTCTGTCATGATATTCACCTATGTTTCCTCATCTAGAACACAGTCAATGTCGAAGTCTCTTATTCTCGCTTCTATGCATTCTCTTTCTTTGAATATCTCTGATAAGTTGTCATGTCGGTGGTCATTCAAGGTTTCTTTTATCTATAGCAATACTTTCTCTGATTCTTTCTGGGGTTCTGCCATAATGGTAGTTCCTGGATCTTCCTTAGGGTTTTATTGTCCCATGTTCATTCCTTCAAGATTAGCAATCATTCTAGGGCAATCCAATACTTCATGGTCCAGAGATTTGGAACAAAGACAACTAGGGCTTCTCCCTGGGCATTCCTTAGCAATATGTCTTGGTTTTCTACAAATGGAATAGATGGTTAATCCTCCCTTTCTTTTAAATGATCCCTAGCCTTTCTTGTACTACACGCTAGGATCATAGTAGATAACTTGCAAACATTTGTTTCTAGGATCCTGCATCCACTTATTAGTTCAAACATTCTTTTTATGCATAGGTATAACATAACTTTCACTATTCTTATCAGATATACTCATATCAAAGCTTCTTTCATCTATTAGCGCCCTAGTTTTCAAGATAGGACATAATCTATTAAACATACATAGATCCATACTATTGAAAAAAAAAATTCCACTCATCTTACTTCTATAGAGCACAAAGCTTTCAAATCTATAACTTCTCACTATTCTTACCTTTATTAGAGTACAAAGCTTGCAGATCTTACCTCTTTTCTTCAGATATGACTTATTTTCTTGGCACAGAGCTTCATAGATCAAGTAGAATGTTGCACACTAGGGAAACATATATATGCATAGAGCTTTCATAGTTTCAGGTTGGACCTTTGCACAAAGATTCTTCTTCATCAATTCCCAGCAATCACAGTTTCAGGTCCTGGCAACGGAACCATTTGTTGGGCACTGGGGCAGACCCAAGGCAATGCTACAACATCACACCAACAAAACCCTAACTATCGGCCCTTTCAGCAACACCTGTGAAGCAAATGAAGTCTCACCCAAGGTAGAGGCAGGGGTGGTTGCAGGACTCAGGTGTCTGCAGCCTTAGCTAGGAAACAGATCTGTGATTGGAATACTTAATAGAGCACTTAGAACAGACAATTCATCAATATTTAACCACTATCTACTCCGCAGATAAAATAGAACATAGCATCATTCATTTAGATCTAATGTATCTGAGAACATCTCATAGAGAGGTATATTAGATCTAATAGATTCAAGTACTAAGCATATTCACATGGGTCAAATCTAACATTCATATACATCGTAGCATAAAGAATAAACAGATCTATCAATTTACATAAAAGAACTTAGCAAATAAATACATAAACGCATTAACATATATCGCACAAATCATAGCAACACAGCATGTACATGATTCACCCCCACCCTTGGGCTACATCCACCAACTCTTCTCTTCTTTATTATCTTTGTCAAGTTTCTTACAGGTAAATAGAATCGAAATTCCTACTCTGCAGAAGACAAGAGATCTTCGTGCACTTTTCCAAATCCTCCTTCTTCTAGATAGGGTACAACACCAAGCCTTCTATAATTACTTGCACATAGCTCTGCAAGTCTCATATAGTATGCACAAATCAAGTACTCAACACTCTTACAATCCCTTGATCACACAGATCGGATCTCTAACACTTAGCACTACTTACCATCACCACCACTACTACTCTTATTACATCGCCTAGTCTTGTATATATACATTACAAAAGTAAGCCTAAGCATGGGTAAACCCATGGGCCGACATTCCCATACCCGTTACATAATCCCAAAACCCAAAAAACCCAAAAACGGGGTCGAGGTCCCACGATCTCTGCTTTGTCTTGTGCTTCGCCTTCGACAGGCTGTCAAAGTCCCAAAATGGGTCAAACTTGACCAAGGATCTCCCAAAACTTGGTCAAGGGCCAACATGGAGGCCAAGGAAATAGTGAAAAAAACCTAAGTCTATCATTTCAAATTTCTTCTTGATGTTGGTTTTCACATGGTTTAAAATTTTTGAGTCAGTACCAATAAGGATAAGGTCATCAACATAAAGGAAAAGTATTATGAGATGGCTTCCTATATTTCTTGGTATAGACATTAGGATCATAATGGCATCTAGAGAATCCGGTGTGAATAAGAAAGTTGTCCATTTTGGCATACCAAGCTCGGGGATCATGCTTAAGACCATAAAGAGATATCTTAAGGCGACAAACAAGGCTAGAGTCATTCTAGACATAGCCAGGAGGTTGTTCCATGTATATTTATTATTGCAAATCTTCATTCAAGAAGGCGGATTTAACATCCATCTGATGGAACTCCCATTTATGTGAGACAACAAGGGAAAGAATAAGGTGGATGGAATTCATTTTGGCTACAGGGTAAAAGGTTTCATTCTAGTCAATTCCTTCATCTTGGAAAAATCCTTTGGCAACTAACCGAGCTTTGTGTCTTTCAACACTTATATATAATTCATATTTAGTTTTGTATACCCATTGACATCTAACAAGTTTTCTTCCTTTTGGAAGAGGCACAATATCCCAAGTATCATTGGCCATTAAAGAATGATACTCTTCATTCATTTTTGTATCCCAATCTGGATGACCTGAAGCTTCTACAAATGTCTCTGGATCATGAGTCTCTGAAACTTGAGACAAAAGAGAAGAGGCTTGTTGGAACTATGAACGTGTCTGGAGTTGATCTGAAGGATCACCGACAAGATCACCAGTTTCTTCTCGTGTTGAAAGAACCCATCTAGGAAGTTGTGGAGCTGGTGCTGGTTTGGGGTCAAAGGAATCATCTAGAATAAGGTGAGCAGACAGAGGTGGGTTTTCATCCTCACTGTCATCATCTGAAGAAGAAACCAAAATAGGAATATAAGAAGGCACAAATGCCAAATACGGCTTGCAAATCGAAGAAGGAACAATCTCTTAATCAGGATCATAGGCCAAGAAATTTTCATCAAATTTAAAATCTCTTATAATAATAATTGCATTACAATGTGGTTGAAGAAGTCTATAACCTTTGATATCTTCATAATAACAAACAAATATACACTTCTCACTTTTCGGCCGTAATGCTTTCCTTTTCTCATCATGAATGTGAGTCAATGTTATACTGCCAAATACACGAAAGTGACTTACATCTGGTTTAATTTTAGTCCAAGATTATTTCAGTGTTATATTTTTAAGAGCCTTTGTGGGAGTGTGATCTACTATGTAATTTTCACAATTGATTGCTTCCACCCAATACTTTAGACTTAATCCCTTAGATTTGATCATACAATTATCCATTTCTTTTAATCTGTGGTTCTTTCTCTCAGAAACACCATTTTTTTGTGGTGTATATGGAACGGTGTGTTGCATTTGGATGCCCTATGTAGTGCAGTAACTTGTAAAATTATTGTTCACATATTTGCCTCCATTATTTGTTCTTAAATTTTGAATTTGATGTCCAGATTTATTTTCTACAAGGGCCTTGTAGGCCAAAAACTTGTCAAAAACTTTACTCTTAAGTTTTAAGAAGTAAACCCAAGTATGTATGGAAAAGTCATCAATGAAATTTAAGAAACACTTGCACCCAGAAAAAGAAGGAGAAGAAAGTGGACCACACAAATCACTGTGAACAAGATGCAGAGGGCTCGAGGCATGCCAAGAGGCACGTTTGTCAAAACTTTACGATGATGTTTGCCAAGAACACAACTAACATAAACACCATATATGCATGAAACAAAAGGAAGACCAGTCACCATATAGTGATTACATAGTTGTTGCAATGAGCGATAGTTAAGATGACCAAACCACTCATGCCAAAGTTTACTGAAGTCATCGCTATGAGCAACAAAAACTGATGAAAGAGATGATGACCCAAAGTTTTCAAACTTGTACAACCTGGTAATATCATCAGCAATTCCAGTTGTAAGAACATGCTTAGGATCTTTTAGATCCTTGATTACAAATTGGTGAGGTGAAAACTCTACAATTTTACCTTTACTTGAATGAGTGATTTGATATACTGATAGAAGGTTACAAGAAAGACTTGGAACACATAATACATCATTGAAATGACTATTTTCTACTGGAACTATGCCAAATCCTTCAACACTAAGAGATCTATCATCACCAACAAATATTTTCTTGGTGTTACATTCATTCAGAGCATAAAATATGTCTTTATCCTTAGCCATGTGATAAGATGCCCCATAATCAATAAGCCACTCATCAGAAGAAGAAGTAGAAGTTGTATTGAAGGAGAAACCAAAAGCAGAAAGTCCATGTCCATGAGAAGAAGAAGAAGAATTGGAATCTATGATGATATTGTTCTTCTTCATCGTTCCTTTCTAAAGCTGCCATATTTTTGAAACATTTGGACTCATCATGACCACCTTTATCACAAAAGTTGCAATGTCTATCAGTCTTCTTACTTTTATATTTTTCTTCTTTGTCACCATTAGGAGCGGAAGTTGTCTGAGTGGGTTTGGGACCTTTATATTTCCTGTTGTTGTGGAGAGGATGTTGATTCTTGGGATTCTTGGATTTATCTTTCTGATGGAATAATAAGGCTTTGTTGGAGGTACCTACAGTGTTGATCACTCAAAGTGGTGCAAGATTATCTTTCTCTCTAATCAAAGAATCACAAAAGTTCTCAAGACTGGGTTTTTTATAAGTTGTCCCTAGAGACTCTTGCATGGCATAAAAGGTAGATACAAACATAGAATATGCACTACCTATCTTAGAAATAATAAGATAGATGCAATGATCTTATTTTATCTTTATCTTACCTTTTTCACATAAAGTTCTAAGTGTTTTAAACTTATATCGATAGTCTTCAATGCAAGAAAAATCATTTGGACTTAAAGTCGATACTTGAATTTCTAATTTTTGTGCTCGAATAATATTGTGTTTACTAAACACATATTCAATCTTGTCCCAAGCTTCTTTGGGTTGATCAATTGATTGAAGGTGGAACCTTAAATCAGGAGAGATGGGCATTCTGATTAATCCACATGCTTTGCTATTCCTATTATCCCATTTGAATTTCTTATCAACATCAGTGGGTGTTGTTTCCTTTCCCAAGATAATCCGGTACAATCCTTTACTTCTTAATAAATCCTCCATATGTGATTTCCATTGGAAGTAGTTGGTGTTGGTAAGAAAGAGATTACTTGTAGAATCCATATTAAATATGCAAATAATATAGATTTAAAAAATGAAACTAAGGATCTGGATGGAAAGATATCGAAAATTTAGGCATTTGAAAACAGACTTCGGATGTGAGAGTTATGCCCTTTTTTCAAAAAAGGCATAAACAATAACCAAAGGACCATGTGGTGGTGTAAGTTGTTTTATGAAGTCGCCCACTTTTATAAAGAGAAGTAGGGATCACTTTTACAATGGAGTTACTTTATAAAATAAAAGTTGCATGCAAAATAAATAACTCTAAAATAAAATATTAAACCCACTTATAGTGATTCACTTGTATACTTGAAGTGAAATACACTTTACAATTTTAGCATGAACTTTTTCAAAAAAATAAAAAATAAATAAAGTAACAAAAGAGAGACTTGAACTCAACACCTCTTAATTAATAAGGAAACCTTTAACAGAAATGGTCTAGCAAAACATATTTTATTTTTTAGCAAGAGGATTTTTGTTGTTGTTGTTGTTGACGATGGCCTTGGAGAGTGTGCTTAAAAAAAAAAAATATCACACTAGAAAAAAATTCCACTTCTCGATGACAACAAGGGTTAGATCTCAATTAGCTTACCCAGAAGATGCACCTTTTCCTATATATTTCTAATTTGACGAGATCGCATAGGGCGCGGGGAAAATATCATACACATATCTAAAAGAGTAGCAACTTGGAAATAAATAATATAAAACCAAAATAATACTCTGCAAAACTTTTAAAAAATGTGTATTCGGGCTTTACACCTCCATATCTGACTGAAATGGTTGTATTTTGGGAAAACTGAAACCTTTACGAGTGAAAAGAAATGTGTTATGAATTGAATGAGTGCTCTGGACACAATAGAACAATCCTCTTAGCCCAGAAATGTAATGCAATGACAGAAAATGCAGATGAGGCAACTTGTCTTCACGATATCGATCTACAACAAGAGTGGGTCTTCAAACATGCATTGATACTATGTTCGGCAACACGTGTATTCCAAGAGAGGATGAAAACCTTTAGTAACCACTCACACAACCAAATAAAATATCAACACACCAATGTTTTGACATGGTAAAACCCCTACGGAAAACATCCACAACCCCAGCTAACGCGGCCACTTGGAGCAGTTTATTAATGCAAAAAGAAAAAGATTACAGAGATATTTTACAAGAGATTTCCTCACAATCGATCATAGACAAATGACCCTCCATGCTCTTTAAATAGATATCATGGACCAATCGGGTGGTAACCCATGGATCAATGGTCATTAAGATCGAGGAGAATATGAACCATCACATCACTCTATGTTGGGAACATATCGTGATCGTCAGATTTCCTAACTACAAATGCATGCTAATGCATACTAAAGAAACACACTAAGAAACACACTTTTACCTAATGACACATTAGACCAAGTATATCTTAACTAACTCCTAAGTGTCTAAATA
>SNQJ01S0045790.1:38997-53175 GCA_010110895.2 Picea sitchensis
TCGGGCCGTGGAGTGAGAAGGTCCTGGTGGGGTGACCGCCTGCTGGGAGTGCGGTTGCCGTCAAGTCTCCACTCCTGCAGGCTCCTCTTCACTAAACTGTCGCTCAGCTAACACTTCTTCTGACGGATTTTTCAAACAGTTTTCTTAGGTTGATGGATAGTTGGTATGGATTGTTGGTTGTCATTGATGTCAACTATTGGAGAGTGATATTGTAGATTTATGTCAACCCTCAGTGATTGATGTCAACCCTTGGAGAAAGTACGGTAGAGAATTCTAGTAGCACAAAGGTTCGAGTAATGGACCCAAGTTTGTTCGATGTAAAGATGAATCATTATTTTCTTTCCATGGTTGATAATAAATACAAATGGATGAACTCCAAAGTGGTCCCCCTATGGAGAAATCCCTCACGGGAATATGCTTTGCGGATTGAGTTATCATAGAAGTATGGTTAGAGAACCCATGCTTATTTGTGGAATAATGAGATGAAGGTCAGTGAATTTTTTAGTGAAACTATCCTAGATGGATAGTACTTGTCATTCCATTTCCGGTGGTATGTGGAATGCCACATAACTCCTCACGGTTAGAGAGTTATGGCCATGAGAAGTTGGAGAACCCACGTTTGAATAATGGACCCAAGATTGTTTGATGGATAACGGTATGTGTTTTGATATATTTTTAGGTAATACTATTCTATATGGATGGTACATGTCATTCCATTTCAGGTGGTATGTGTAATGTCACATAACTCCTCATGGTTTAATATTTATGGCCTTACGAAGCTGGAGGACCCTCATATGTCATCTAGAAGCCCCAAAAGGTCAAAGTAGTCAAAGTGGTTTAAGAGATTTTAAAAGGTAAATAATAATGTGAAGTGATGAGTGTACTATAATTAAAAGTGAATAAAAAATAAATTATTTCAATAACAAATTTAATGGAGAAATTAGAAGTGGGTTAACCCTAAAATAAGGAAAGTGGGCAAAGTGACCTAGAAGATGTTTTTAAGGAAGCTACTTGGAGAGTATAAATAAGAGGCAAGGCTTATCATTTAAGACACACTTGAGCATATTCAATACCTATAGGTATCTGAGGTAACCAAAGGATATCTAAGCCAAATTTTTGAGGGAAGGTGAAGAAAAGAAGGTTGGAATTCAAGGAAGGATAAATTCTTTTGATGATGCTTTCTATGGTATGTTATTTACAGGTCATCTCACCATTTTCGCAATAAATTTTTTTCTAGAATGATTCAAATCATTAAATTTCTATATCATTGAGGGAACATATTCAAGTATCCGTGGTAAAAAATTCATCTTGGGGGTTGTTGTATTTTTGGAGTTACACTCCATAGAAAATAAGGTTTGTGGCTAGTCCTAAAACTAGTCTAAAACAGGTGTTTCAGGTAAAAACATCATAACTTCTTCATAACAGATATCAATTCAGTAAGACCATTTTTTTTGGTTTGAGTAAAGTCTTTAGTAAGTTGTGTAACAGTTTCAGATCAATTCAACAAATATTTTGTGTGGGGCATGCTCTACAAGGTCTCTCTCTAGAATAAGCCAGAATTCAGGAAGGTATGTCATTTTTTCTATAACTCCGTTATGAGAGGTTCCAAGTAGTGACACCTGGAGGAATTACATAAAACACACTGAAGAACATTGTTTATCAGTTTCAGATCTTTATTCATTACAGGTACAAAGTTATGATTATTTCAAGTTAGGGTTGTTGACTCATCCAAAACTAGGCATGTGAGACTAAAGAAAAGTTTGATGAAAATGCTGGTCTCTTTTTGTTAAAGTTAAGGAAGGTTTGTAGGAATGTGATCATATACACAAATTTTATCATAGAATTACAAATCAAATTTGGATGATGAAATTGATGAGGGAATTTGGTTGAGGTACATGTTGGGTACATGGTTGAGACAAGTAGTTGATGAGTTGGCACATACATGAGGTGTATAGTTGATGATGTTGGTACATATTGATGAGTAGTTCATACATGATTGGCACATACTTGGTACATGGTTGGAAGTACTTGTTAGTAGTATTTTTTACACATGGTTTATGGATGATGTAGAACACTTGTATTATTAGAAGCACATATTGATCTTGGTGATGATTATGAGTTGTTGTGTTATACTTGGTTGATGCACATATTTGAGAGTTGTCTTGGTGATTGATCTTGGTGAGTATATCTTATTTGGTTGATAACATTGATGAGACAGGTTGTTGTGATAGGTTGTTTGGACAATTTGTTGTGGCAGGTTGTTGTGATAGGTTATTTGTAGAGGTTTGGTGCATGGTTGATGCACTTGTTCATGGTACAGGTTGAGGTATAGGTTGTTGCATGGTTGATGCACTTGTTTATGGTACATGTTGATTACAGGTTGGTGCATGGTTTATGCACTTTTTTATGGTACAGGTTGAGGTACAAGTTGATGCATGGTTCAGGTTATTGGTACATCTTGTTTGGTACAGGTTTACATCAGTATATATCATAGTGATAGTGTGACAGTAGTTCCATCATTCTACTTATACGTCAGTGCGATTGGACGAGGCAAGGACAGGTGGTTGTAGTTGAAGAACATAGGGGTTTGTAGCCTCCTTCTCATTGTAGCCAGATAATTGGGAAGTTAGAGCTTCCCTCAAGTTGTAGCCTGAGAAACTAGGGGGTTGGAACCTCCTTCCAGTTGCAGCTGGAAAACAAAGGATTTTGCTGCTTCCAATGAATGTAATTCTTCAAGAGATATAAGAAAAATCATTATGTGGTTTTCTCCCGCTTTGGGTTTCCATGTAAAACACTGGTGTACTGTGTATGTGTATGATTGTTCATTTGTTCATTGCTTATTTACTCTGCAATTATTGGATGATCATGCTACATTGATATAACACTTGTATTATATGGTTAAAAAGNGGGGTTTGTAGCCTCCTTCTCATTGTAGCCAGATAATTGGGAAGTTAGAGCTTCCCTCAAGTTGTAGCCTGAGAAACTAGGGGGTTGGAACCTCCTTCCAGTTGCAGCTGGAAAACAAAGGATTTTGGTGCTTCCAATGAATGTAATTCTTCAAGAGATATAAGAAAAATCATTATGTGGTTTTCTCCCGCTTTGGGTTTCCACGTAAAACACTGGTGTACTGTGTATGTGTATGATTGTTCATTTGTTCATTGCTTATTTACTCTGCAATTATTGGATGATCATGCTACATTGATACAACACTTGTATTATATGGTTAAAAAGGATTAGATTTCTCTATTATTGATTCACACCCCCCGCCTCTCAGTAATCCAACAATTGGTATCAAAGAGAGGTTCCTTCAGGAAACAGTTTAACCACTTGAAGGAGATCATGGATTATTCTAAGAATGGAGTACCAATGTTTAATGTTTAGAATGGTGTTAAGTATGATATGTGGAGAAGGAGGACGAAAGTATTTTTATAGGCACAGGGACATTATATTTGGCTATCAGTTGTTACAGGATATGATAGTTCAAAAAGAGAAAAGACTACAACCAAGAAGGAATTGAAGAAGAATAACAAAATAGAAATGGATTTCATCTGGGAAGGATAATCTGATCCGGTAAGAGAAAGCGTTGGTAAATGTTCATCAGCCAAAGAATTTTGGGATAAGTTACATGACATATATTCTTCACCCTTCAAAGATTCAGAAAATGCCAAAGAAGATGCAGATATAGAACAAGAAGAAATATGATCATCATGTAAGACAGATTCAGAAGAGGAAGAGTATGATGAAGTAGAAGTTGATTACAGAGAAAAATTGATCAGTGCAATTAAATATATAAGGAAAGAAATAGAAGAAAACAATTCATCTAAGAAAGAATTGATGAAGAAAAAGAAAAGTGTTCAAGGTTCCGAAAAAAATCAGCAGGACATCAAGAATTTAAGATCTTAACTAGAAGAGGCCAAACTAGAAGAAGCAGAAAAGAGAGAAAATATACTGATGGATCATCTCAAGGAAAGAACCAATGACTTAAACCAAATTAAGGAATAGTTTTGTCAAGAAGAGAGAAGATTGGAAGAAGAAATAATTACATTGAAAATCCAACTTGAAGAAGCAAAGAGAACAGAAGAGGTCATGAAGTCTCGGATAATGAATAAATAAGAAGAGGTTGAGAATCTTGAAGAAGAAGTTGTCACACTAAGATTGAAAATAGCCAAGCTCAACAAGAATGTTGAAGAGACAGAAACATCCACATCAGTTGTAGAGAATGAAGAGAATCACTCTACGTTGCTAGAAAAGAAGAATGAAGAAAGTAGAAAGAGTTATGCAAAAGTACTCAAAGGAAGGAATCATGGTCAACCAAAATCTAAGAAAACTATTGAAGATACATCTTCAACAAGACCATCCATGTTCAAGACACAAAGAAGCTTCAATCATGATCATGATCATTCAAGGAAAAAATTCATAAGGACTACACCACAAAGAAGATCATTCACTCCCAGGTATGAAAATATATTTTATGACCATTGTTTTTATTGTACTAACTTTGGACATAAGGTTGTAGATTACAGGGATTATAAAAGAAATGTTCAAGCAGACCGTGCCTATGTGGTCGCATGTAACATTGAGTGTTACAAATTTCATAACTATGTACACATAGCCAGTGATTTTAGAAGCATGATCAATACTTCCATGAAAGAGAATACGGATATCAGATATAAGAAAGTATTGATAAGAAAATAGGAAGAACAGGTGAACAAAGACCAGGTACCAGAGATCGCAAGATTGGAAATAAAACGAGATGAAGAAAATTCTACATAGAAAAGGAAAGATGTCAGATATAGAAAGGTTTGGAAAATAACTTAAAGGAAGGAAGGACAGGTAAATAAGGAACAGGTTCAATAGATTGTAATTTTAGGCATTGTAGTGAAAGATAAATCCACAGATAGAAAGAAAGAAGTTAGAGCTCAGAGAGATAATGAATCTACCAATGAAGATGATGATGAATCTACCAATGAAGATGATGATGAATACACATTAAAGAAGGAATTTTTCTGATCCATCTGACTTAGAGACTCCCAACTAATATGAATATTAGACAGGGGGAGTCTATGCGATAGCTGTGACATACCAAAGAACCATCCTTCGAGCATCTTGTAGAGTTTCAGAAGATAGATTCAGAGCAATCAATTAGCAGAAGTACAGTTTGATAGATTAATCAAGACTTCATGATAGTATAGTGATAAATGGATCAACATTATGGACAGTTGTGCAAGTAGAGTCTTGGACAGTATGGACAGAGATGGATTCATAAGAACACTTAGCAGGTTTGGATAGATATATGATAGTGGACGACATAATGGATTCATAGATTGGTTTAGAGAGTGGTTCAAATAAAAAGGAACATTATCATAATGGATGATAATTACATAGGAAATGGCTCAAACAATGCTAATGGATTCCAAATTGAAAGATATTTTTTGGACACATGCAGTGCATACATCAGTTCACATTCAAAATAAAGTAATTCTCAGAAACAACAATGACAAAATTCCCTATGAACTATGGAAAGGAAGTGCAAACAACAACCTCTACATCAAGGTAACGGAAGGTAATATTTTATTAACTGAAATTTATGTTGATGATATTGGTTTGGAAGTACTAATGACAGGTTAAGCTAGAAATTTGCAAAGGATATGAAGAATGAATTTGAAATGTCATTACTTGGATGACTATCCTTCTTTTTGGGTCTTCATATATGTCAAAGAAACCAAGGAATTTTTATTTCTCAAACCAAGTATATTAGAGAAATGCTAAAGAGGTTCAGAATGGAAGATTGCAAACCAGTTACCACTTCCATGCAAACTAGTTGCAAGTTGAGCAAAGATGATGATTCAAAGTCTACAGACCGGAGGCATTACAGGTCAATGATTGGTAGCTTACTATATGTGACAACATCCAGACCAGATGTAATGCAGGAAGCTAAACATGTGGCATGATTTCAAGCAACACCAAAGGAATCACATGTATTAGCAATGAAGAGGATTTTTAGATATCTCAAAGGAACAGAAGAGTTTGGATTATGGTATCCAAAAGGAAAGGATATATCACTTATTGCCTACACAGATGCAGATTGGGAAGGTTGTATTGATGATCGATGAAACACCAGTGGAGCAACATTCTACTTGGGTGAGTGTTTAGTATCATGGCTAAGTAAGAAACAATCATCAATATCTTTATCGACAACCGGGGCAGAGTATATTGCAGTATCATCATGTTGTACACAGGTTATTTGGATGAAAAAAAATCTGACAGATATACAGGTTGAGTATGATGAGCCCATTCCAATCTTTTATGATAACACAAGCACGATCAATATCTCAAAAACCTAGTGATGAACTCCAAGACGAAGCACATTCCAATCAAGTATCACTTTCTACGGGAACAAGTTGTAGAGAAGAACATCAGAGTTGAATATGTGGGAACAAAAGAACAAGTGGCATACATCTTTACAAAACCTCTTACATGGGAAGCCCTTGAGCAGGGATGATTTTAAGGATGGAAATTTATATTAAAGTGTAAAAATGTGGGCTAATGATACATATCCTTAATATGAAAAATGTGAAATTTTTAGCGATAGTTTTGTAAAAATATTCAAACTCCTAAGAATTTTATATATTTTCTATAAAATTTTGGCAATTTTTAAGGTAAACCAATTTTCTTCTATGAAATTTGGGCGAATTATTTTTAGAAAAAATGGAAATTGGCGAATATTTTTTGGGGAAAAACCATAGAAATTTAGCCCATTTGAAAAATTTATCCCCTAAAATCATATATGCCCTTGAGTATCTTTGTCAGAGACTAGGAGTAATTTCTACTCCAAAATGAATACTTTTGAATGCTTATCTTATATGTATTAGATGTACACGAGGAAGCACCATAAATAGGACAAAGGGGGAGAGATTTATCATATGCAAAAGGTAAATTCTTGGAGAGACAGCATAGATGCATGTTTCCAAGGGGAGTGATTGTCACAAGGAAAGAATGAGAAATATGACTTCAGAGTGATACCCTTTATCAAAGGGGGAGATATTATTCATATGAAGGGAAAGATAGTAATTAGAGGATTATAAACACAAAGAAAAATCAAAGGCACGTAGACAGGGGAAGTAGCCCCAAGGAGAGTTAAGTCAGGGGGAGCAACCCCAAAGGAAGATACCCTTTGCCATTGATGTCAAAGGGGGAGAGATAGAAACATTGATAAAGAGTATAAGCATGAATGTTATCATGACTAAGTGTTGCCATCAATGACAAAGGGGGAGATTGTCAAACAATTGGCTTAGGTTTATGGATTGTTGATTGTCATTGATGTCAACTATTGGAGAGTGATATTTTAGATTGATGTCAACCCTTAGTTATTTATGTCAACCCTTGGAAAAAGTACGGTAGCGAATTCCAGTTGCACAAAGGTTTGGGTAATCGACCCAAGTTTGTTTGTTGTAAAGATGACTCATTATTGTCTTGTCATGGTTGATAATAATTAAAAATGGATGAACTCCAATGTGGTCCCCTTATGTTGAAATCCCTCACAGGAATACTCTTTGTGGATTGAGTTATCCTAGAAAATGTGGTTAGAGAACCCATGCTTATTTGTGGAATATTGAGGGATAAAGAAGGTGGTGAAATTGTTGGTGAAACTATCCCTAGATGGATAGTTCTTGTCATTCCATTTTAGGTGGTGTGGGAGATGTCACATAACTCCTCACAGTTAGAGTTATAGCCATGTGAAGTTAGAGACGAGGTTTGGGTAATGGAACCAAAGTTTGTTTGATGGATAATGGTAGCATGAGTTTGTGATATATTTTCAGGTATATGGCTCTTATATGGATATTACATGTCATTCCATTTCTAATTTTATGTGTAACGTCACATAACTCCTCAGGTTTTAGAGAGTTATGGCCTTACAAAGGTTAGAGGACCCTCATATGTCATCTAGAAGCCCCAAAGGTCAAAGTAGTCAAAGTGGATTAAGAGATTTTAAAAGGTAAATAATAATAGTGAATACAAAGAATAAATTATTTCAATGATAAATTTAATGGAGAAATTAGAAGTGAGTTAACCTAAAATAAGGAGAAAGTGGGCAAAAGTGACCTAGAAGATGTTTTTAAGGAAACTTCTTGGAGAGTATAAATAAGAGGAAAGGCTCTCTCATTTTAAGACACACTTGAGAATGTTGGACAACTACTGGAGTGTCTGAGGTAACCAAAGGATATCTAAAGCAAACTTTGTGATGGAGGTGAAGAAAAGAAGGCTGCAATTCAAGGAAGAATAAATTCTTTTGATGATGCTTTCTATGGTATGTTATTCTCATGTCATCTCACCATTTTCAAATTAAATTTTTCTAGGAATGGTCAGTGGTAAATTTCCTATTCCATTGAAACATTTCCAAGTATATTTGGTAAAACAATCAACTTGTAGGTCATTGTATTTTGGAGTTACACTCCATGGAAAATAGGGTTTGTGGCTAATCTTGAAAACTGTCTAAAGCAGGTGTTTTGGGTAAACCGTCATAACTTCTTCATAACAGATCCAAATTAGGTAATACCAAAATGTGTTGGTTAGGTATAGTATTTGGTATGTTTTGTAATAGTTTAAGATCAATTCAACATATATTCCATCTGAGAATGCTCCACAAGGTCTCTCTCTAGAATAGAAGCCAAATTCAACAAGGTATGCCATTTTGCTATAACTCCTTTTTAGAGAGGTTCCAAGTAGTGTACCTAGAGGAATTGCATAAAACACAATGTTCTTAATTGTGTTTCAGTTTCAAATATTTATTCATCCAGGTACAAAGTTATGAAGTTATTGCAAGTTAGGGTTTTGAGTAATCCAAAACTAGGCATGTGAGGCTGAAGAAAAGTTTGATGAAATGCTAGTCTCTTGTTGTTAAAGGATTAAGAGGAAGGTTTGCATGAATGTGATCATATACCTTTGGGTCTATTACATAGTTACAAATCAAGTTTGGATGGTGAAATTGATGGGGAATTTGGTTGAGGTAAGTGTTGGGTACATGGTTGAGACAAGTAGTTGATGAGTTGGCACACACATGAGGTGTATATTTGATGATGTTGGTACATATTGATAGATCATAGTTGATGAGTAGATGATACATGATTAGTACATACTTGGTACATGGTTGGGCACTTGTTAGTAGTATTTTTGACATGGTTTATGGATGATGTAGCATGCCTGTATTGGTATATTATTAGAACTATATATTGATCTTGGTGATGATTATGAGTTGTTGTGTTATACTTGGTTGATGCACATCTTTGAAGTTGTCTTCAGTGATCAATATTGTTGAGTAGATGTGATTTGGTTGAAGAGATTGATTAAAGACGGAGTTATTTGTGATAGGTTGTTTAGAACAAGTTGTTTGATAGGTTGTTGTATTGGTTATTTGTAAAGAGGTTTGGTGCATGGTTGATGCACTTGTTCTATGGCTATGGAAGTTGGTGTTATAGGTTGGTGCATGGTTGATGCATGGTTGATGCACTTGTTGATGACACATGTTGATTATGGGTTGGTTTGATGCAATTTGGTGCACATGGTTTATGCACTTGTTTATAGTACATGTTGATTACATGTTGAGATACAGGTTTATGCATGGTTGAGTTGTGGTGCAGGTTGTTTAGTCTGAGGTTGATTAGTGGGGTTGATTTGAGTTTTAAGTTCACAGGTAGTATGTCTCCACGGTGATAATGTATTTAAACCCATCATTCTACTTATAAGTCGAGGAGGTTGGACGGGGCAAGGAAGGTAGTTTGTAACCACCTTCCGGTTATCAGTCTGGAGAACTTATAGGGGTTGTAGCCTCCTTTTGGTTGTAGCAGAGATAATTGGGGAGTTGGAGATTCTCTCAAGTTGTAGCCATAGGATTGGGGAGTTGGAGATTCTCTAAGGTTGTAGCTGAGGAAACTAGGGGTTGGAGCCTCCTTCTAGTTATGACTGGAAAACAAAGGCAGTGCTTCGATGAATGTAATTCTTCAAGACATATAAGAAAAGCATTATGTGGTTTCTCTCAATTTGGGTTTCCACATTAAAACAATTATGCTTTGTGTATGTATGATTATTCTATTCGTGCTTATTTATGGGTTATTGGATGATAATGCTACATTGATATAACACTTGGATTATATAGTTAGAAATGAGTTATAATTTATCTATTCTTGATTCACCCCTCTTAGTAATCCAACGATTTTCTCACACTTGGAATCCTTCAGTTGTTCACTTTTCATCTTCCTTCAGCTGCTCCTCATGTTGGTCTAGTTCTTCATCTGCTTCTAACTTAGCTTGTTGGATGTGCACTTGCTTTGCACTACCACTCTTCTCTCAAGAGATTCTAATTCTTCATGGATAAATAAGTCTATGATTTATGATTCCTCTTCTTTTTAAGGCCCTAGTGCTGCAGTCACCTCTTATTTAGCTCCCTGACTAGAAGTGTCGACAAAGTCTATGATTTATGATTCCTCTTCTTTTTAAGGCCCTAGTGCTGCAGTCACCTCTTATTTAGCTCCCTGACTAGAAGTGTCGAGCGATTCTACTGAATGCTCTTCTTATTTTGTTGGGATAGACATTAGTATATGTTCCTTCTCCTCTTTGAAAGTTTTTGCTTGTTGTCTCCCTGTCGCCTATGCAAAATCTGTGTTAGCCTCTACTTAGCCTCTTGGCAGGAATATTTCGATCCCTCTAATGATCATAACGTTGCTATGATCCTCCCCTTATGTTGTGATGAAAGCTTCTAACTTTTCATCATATTCATTTACATGACTCATGGTTCTGCGTGAATCTCTATCCGAGTGGGGTTTCTATCCCGCCTCCTCATCTTTCAATGAACTCTCATATGAGTTCACCTCTTCTCCCTTGCCCACTTGGAAATATGAGATGTCTCCCCTCTCCGCATGGAATTTTACGAGATCTATTGATCTACTCTCATTTCCCACCTAGAAATCTATGAGACTCTTGCCATATCTCTTTACCTTATGACTGAGTTTTTCAGCATGCCTCAGCCATCATTTTAATGTCTATTGCTACCTCCTGGCCAAAAACTTCTGAACAGGAAATTTGGTTGTCCTCTTCAAAGGCCATTTGTATCTCCTATGTACCTTTGACTCCTGTTTCATTTTGAATGCAAGCTTCTCCATTCACGCTCGAATTTCACTAAGCTCTTTGTCCATCTTCGCCTTTCTCTTCTGCAACCGGACTTCTCCTCGGCCATTATTATGATCGTTAATGGCCATCTAGCTCTGTCTACAACCCACCTGGTTGCTTACCACCTTCTGCACACCTTGCAATAGCTCCAACAGAGCATCACACCCTATCTCCCTGGTTTACAAAAATCAATTCTGCAGCAGCTCCTTTATCTCTTTCTCTCCGTCTGAGAGAAATCAAGCTTTAATACCACATCGTGCCAACCTCCCCCCTCTCCTTTCTCTCCTTTCAAGGATGGATCGACCTCCCGCTCTAGGATCATTCAAATCTTCGAGTCGAATGACTCGTCAGGCTCCTGATGGAACTAGTTTGAATTAACATAGGCCCTTTCTACTTCCTCGGCACCCATGATATGGTACTTGTGGACCCTTTCCTTAGCACTTTTCAATCCTCGTGTTGACTCCCTTAGCTCTCACTGCTAATATCCTCCATTGATATGACCACGGGTTGCGACCGCGGGTCAATTCCCTTCGCAATCTCACACTTCAAGACTTTCACGAACTTCTTCCTCCCTTTCCCGATTTCCAAATTGATGAATGCTTTGGGACAAGATCTACGGTCCTCATTCCTCTCTCGATCAATGAATTTGATTGAATTGTGAGTTCGGTTTTTGCAACTCTTGTCTCCTCTCAACACCACTTTTCCAACTTACGAACCAGTGATGCGCTGATCCTTTGCCACGCATCCTTCCAGATCCAATAGCCTAGATTTGAAATAGCTCTTCGCGGCTTCGCGAAGATCCATGTTCACTCTTGCAAACCTTCTGAAGTTCTTCCTCCCGAACCTCTTGATATTCTGCCACCTGTCTCCTCCTCAACAGTGGGTGACTTCTCTATCTTCTAGACTTCAGCAAGTCCTTGACTCCTTTGTATTCTTAGCACAACTTCCCCTTCGATACTTAGAATATTCTCAAAACTCCTTCTGCACCCCTTGCAGAGTTCTGCACAGACTTCCTTCTGTGACTTAGCTCGGCTTGAAAACCTCCAAAGTTCCAAGTTCCTATGCAAGCTTCTATTTCCCTCCTGGAAGTTCCTCACCTGTCCTTTAGAGTTTATAAGGTGAACCCTCGACATGTCCTTAGGCGCACTCCTTGCATTGGCTCAGTTCTTCGATTTCTTCTCCCTCGGCCTTGTGGAAAGCTTAAGGAATCTCCTTTCCTTTGTCGATGCACTTCTTGCAAAACCTTCCTTCAGCAGAATGTTCAGCAATTTTGTGATTCTTTCATACCCTCAACCATGTAGTTCTTGGGTATGCTCACGCAAGCTCAATGCCCTCCTGGCAGAGTATTCCAAAATGTTCAGTAACTCTGTGTTGTGCTTCTGTCCACACAGTATTTATTTTCAAGGGACCTAACCACCTTGAAATTTCTCCTTGTGTCTGTAATTAAATCTGTCGTGCCCACCTGGAAACTTCTCTTCTGACTCCATTGAGTTCATATACGCACTCCTTGAGTTGGCTTACAGAGTTTTCTAGCTCTTCCGCGCACTCCTTGCACTTAGCCTAGAGTTACAGACTTAACTAAACACACTCATGAATAGAAAATTGTGTCTCTATCCCTATAGACGATTTCTAACATCCATATACAACTCACAAACACAAAATTGACATTCATAACACAACATCCATTTAACAGAAATGTAAAATAGGAAAAACTATCATTTTTCTATTAATGGTGGAACATCAATTTACAAGGGTGGAGTCTGAGATGTAACTGAGTCTCGGATCTCTATGTCTCTCCTTTACAACATGGCTTGTCTATTTCAAAGCCGACCCACAACCTTCTACCATCTAACCTTCAACAACCTCTAGCCTACCTAACGTCTCACCTCTATAAGACTCAACCAACGACCGTCTAACCTCTACTTTCCTTACAATACAAATATTTATACAAGAGGGTCTCAAATGAGATTCCCTCGAAAGCTAACAAATGGTGTCAAATCACCATCCCTAATGCTTATTGAATGGAAAAATTACAATGATGGCGATCTTGCTCCAAATCGAACACAGATCTAATTTGTGATCAGCCTATTAATGGCAACCTCATATTTTGTTCATGTGAAGGCATGCTTATGCTCTTCCATCTTGTCTCCAATTAATGTTTGGATCATACCTTGGATCCTTGAGTCAAAAATTAAAGAGGATGGCGCCTCTCTTGCCTTGAATGCACACCATGCGTGTTTATTAGTTGGCATGTGCTAAGATGGAGCAATGCTCCTGCATCACATAGTCCATCACAAGGGTTATGTCCTTTCCTCCTATCCTATCAAACAAAAATTCTTGTGGATCATTCCTAATGCACTATAGAATAGCATAAAATGATAGGGGTTATTGTTAGGGTTTTCCTTATAGCTTAGGAATAAATTATTATGGGGAAAATATTGAGTGTACTACAGGAATAAGATAAGAATGATATGAAAGAGTGTCGTTATAATGAGAGTATTAATTTCCCTTCTTATGGTTAATGGTATAAATAAAGTTTTTTTTAAGTTAAAAAAAAGAAGAGTTCGGTCGAGTAATGAATGGTGGAAAATGTTGGACAAACTTATAATATATTTGACAACGAGATTCATAATTGTTCCCCCTCTATAAAATGAAAAAAAAATTGTAGCTAATTTTTGGGTACATTACATATGGTATCAGAGTTGTTGGTTACAACACTTAGGCCCAAGTACAACACCAGAAAATTATTTTGTTGAAGGAATAATCTAACAAATAATTTTTATTTTCACAAATAGAAAAAAAAATTCTAACAGCCAGGAATTACTCTAGATTGTCAACAGGTAAAGGCTAAGCATCAACATCCAGCAGGTCGGTGACAACCTCTTCCCATACTCGAATGGAAGTGGGAAATTATTTCAATGGACTTCATCATAGGTTTTCCTAAGACTCAAAGACAAAATGATTCGACTATGGTGGTAATTGATAAGCTAAGTAAGTCTGCACATTTTATACTTG
>SNQJ01S0045790.1:53225-68645 GCA_010110895.2 Picea sitchensis
GTACAACACCAGAAAATTATTTTGTTGAAGGAATAATCTAACAAATAATTTTTATTTTCACAAATAGAAAAAAAAATTCGAACAGCCAGGAATTACTCTAGATTGTCAACAGGTAAAGGCTAAGCATCAACATCCAGCAGGTCTGTGACAACCTCTTCCCATACTCGAATGGAAGTGGGAAATTATTTCAATGGACTTCATCATAGGTTTTCCTAAGACTCAAAGACAAAATGATTCGACTATGGTGGTAATTGATAAGCTAAGTAAGTCTGCACATTTTATACTTGTGAAATCTACTTACAAAGTGATTAATATTATTGAAATTTGTATGAAAGAAATATTTAGGTTGCATAGGGTTCATAAGATGGTGGTTTCAGATAGAGATGTCAAATTTACATCCAATTTTTGGAAAGATAAAGTATGTAATTATTATTTTATGATTGTTGGACAAAAGTTTGAATTTCCAACTGCCCTCTTTCAATGGACACATGTATGAGACAAAAAATTTTAATAAATTTAATGCTGGAGAAAAGATGGAATAGACAGGGTAAAAACAATTGACTATTAATCCATGAGTGGGGAACAGGGTTGAGTTAACTCAGAGGTAACTTTTACAAGTGTCAGAAGTTGAGTTATGTCACTAGAAGCCCCTAGAAATCAAGGATTTGTAAAGATGTGAATTTCCTGAGGGAAAAGAATGGAAAGTCCTTGGCATGAGATATATACAATGTATGTGGGAGGCAGGACGTTGCTTAGTATGTTGGGGAAAATAATTGTTTTTTGTTCTGAGCACATGAGTGAGGCAAACAATTTTCTGAATTGTTTAGTGAGATAGTGGCTAAGGAGTGATGCTCAGTTTTCCCTTCTGGAGTCATGGTCACACTAGGGGGTGATCGGGACAAGTAAACATGGTTGTTATGAATCTATATTTGGGTGGAACATGGTTGTTCCATTTGTTTTCCCAGCATCATTGTTCAGATATGTATCTTAGTGGTTTTACTTTCATTTTTCTGAAGTGTTATAATGGTTGATGTTATATATGTAGGTAATAATCTATATAGATGTGCATCATGGCCATAATAGATCTCTTAAATTTATTATTGTTTAATTACCTGTCAATGTTGTTGGAGGGATTTGACTTGCATTAGTGTTATAATGGATGCTATTATATATGTAATTAATGATCTATACAGATGTACCTCTTGGCCATAATAGATTTGTTAAAATGCCTATTATTTAAATACATGTTAATGTTTTGGTGGGATATGACTTGTAATAGTTATAACATCTATATTTAAGATACATAATGGATCTACATAGAAAAATGTGTAGATCATAAAACTAAATAGTTACTCTATGGAGATTTTCGCACATGAAAAACTAACAACTACAAAAAAGAAAAAAGTGAACCAAAGCAATTAGATCATATCATAACATTAGTAAGTGAATTGCTTAGTATTGCTTCTTCCTATATTTTATCTCTCAACCAGAGGAGTGAAGAAAACTATGCAATCATATTTCAGTATAAATATAGATTAATACAAAGTCATATATATATATATATATATATATATATACATTAAAGAAATGGCCATCTGATTCAATGGATCTCATAGATTATCATGCAAAAATTATTTATCAAGTTGATAGGTCATTGGTGTACACAGGGCCTTGTAGATTCTTCTAAGTAAAATATTAATACAATGGGGTTTTGTACACCCAATAAGCTCTACTAGTTAAATTCAAAACAAAATTTAAAGAATCTGCATCAATCATCTATAACAAAGTAGGAAGCGCAAGTCCTGGGAAGGGAATCTCAGTAAGAGGTCATTCCTTGATGAAATGAGAGTAACTTTCAATACATGATGTTTTCCCTTCGCAGAATCACAGTGCATGAACTTAACCTACAAAAGGGAAACCAATATATAATTAATAATCCCCTCAAATTTATTGAAGAACAATATAAAGAGAATGAGAAAAGGGTGTGTACTTATCTCGAGTCTGGTTGAATTCTAGTCATCCTTGTATCCTTGTGAAGTAGGAACTCCACGACTAGGGAGGAGGAGTAGGCTCACAGTAGCTTGATGGGTTCCCTCTCAAGAAAAGGGACGCATAATCAAAACGCATATCCATAAACATAAGTCATTCATGATTTTTAACCAGATACCATACCAAAGAACAATTATTTTTATCAAACCATCACGAGTTTTCATAAGTTCTTTAAAATACAGAGGTTATCATGAAATTAACCCTTACAAATTTTAAAAGAAATATACACCACATCATATCAGAGGAGTATTTACCAGTACTAGTACAGAGTTAAAAATTACAAAGTAGTATTTACCAATGCTAGTACCGAGTTAAAAATTACAGAGAGTAATTACATTGAGTAGTCACAGAGAAGTATTTACCAATGCTATTATAGAGATGAAATATTTACATAGGATAATCATGAAGAATAGTTTCAGATAAGAATCTAGTATAGAGACTAAATTACCGAAAGTAATCATGAAGAACAGTTACAGACAAAAACTATCGCGACTAGCCAGAAAGACTATGATCGCATTTTAAGGAGTAAAATGTCAATGTTTCTCCTCCTAAGAGTAAAACCATATTCCCTAACTTAGGGAAAGCAAGAATGAAGTTGAGTATTATCAGAGACAGTATAATAATTTAAAGAAGGAAATTTAACAACGTAGCAGATGTATCCCCTCGCAAACAGAATCAAGAATCTAGCAAAATATTTACAGAAGACAGCAAATATTGTTTTACAAGAAATCAAACCCAACCACGTGTTCCTCATCAAACAAAAAGAGTCCCTATTATAGGGTAACTGCACATACCATGATTTTACTGCATATTGAAAGAAACGTAAATAGCGCCAAGGGTCAAGGTCCATTACAAAGAGAAGTAATAAGAGAACACCAATGTGTGTAAGCCACCATAGCTCGTGGGTTCCTTTCAAGGTTCTACAGAGAGTGGTAAAACTAAAAACGCGTAGTCATGTACAAGCGGGTTATACACAGTGGTTTCTCTGTCCATAGGTATTTCTTTTCGAACTTTGAAATAACTCAGAGACATGGGAGATACTGCGTAATCCCTAACAAAGAAAAAACACCACAGTATGAGAAACTCCTTCGGAAAAACACAAGGTGTCAATGCTCAGTGATTTACCTGTAATAACCAAGGAATGCCAATGCGTGTAGCCTCCATAGCTCATGAGATCCTTCTGGTGTTATACATAGAACAATTGGTTACAAGAATAACGTTGGGAGGAAAAGTTCAGGGAAGCGGCGTAAAAGAGAAAAAACCTTGTAACAAAGTAAAAATTGTGTAACACAGCAAAAACCTTTGAGCGATTACGGACCTCGAGCCCATCGTTCATAGTGGAGGACTGATCGAGTATGTTTCCAGACTCCATGTGAATTCAGCGAAGTGGAGAGCCCACATTGGCTATGTCCCTACAGCATCAAAAACGGAGTACGTGGTAGGTAAGTTGGTTTCATTAAGAACTTGTGATCCCTTTAATGTGTGTTAAAGCGCAGTGTCAATTCATAGACCATGAATTACAGTTTGATGTTACCATCCCTTAATACATAAAAAAGAGCCACTATAACCTTTCTTTTTTAAGTAGTGTAATTCGGGTTATTAAGCCATGACAACACATGTGTCAGAGTAAGCTTATACCTAGCACATTTACCTTACATTTAACATGAGGTTCCATGGTCGTGACCTAGAGAGAAATAGAATAATATACACTCTTGTCTATTGCAAAATCTCGGCCAAGTCTATGTTTAAAGTAATATGGGTGGAATGTTTATATCTATTTTCAAAATAGCATAGTCCATCGTGAGGGTTATGTCCTTTCCTCCTAGCCTAGCAAACAAAAATTCTTGTGGATCATTCCTAATGCACTATAGAATAGCATAAAATCATAGGGATTATTGTTAGGTTAGTCCTTATAGTTTAGGAATAAACTATGGAAAATCTTGATTGTACTATAGGAATAAGGTGATAATGATATAAAATAGTGTCGTTGTAATGAGAGTATTAATTTCCCTTCTTATGGTTACTAGTATAAATAAAGTTTTTTTTTTAAGTTGAAAAAACAAAAAGTTGAGACTAGTAATGAATGGTGGAAAATGTTGGACACACTCATAATGTATTTGACAACGAGACTCATAGTTTATCCCCTTCTATAAAATAAAAAAAAAATTGTAGCTAATTTTGGGGTACATTACATATGGTATCAGAGTTGTTGGTTATAACACTTAGGCCTAAGTGCAACACTAGAAATTTATTTTGTTGAAGGAAGAAGCTAAATAATTCTGCACATTTTATACCTGTGAAATCTACTTACAAAGTGAATAATATAGCTGAAATTTTTATGAAAGAAATATTTAGGTTGCATGGGGTTCCTAAGATGGTGATTTAAGATAGAGATGTCAAATTTACATCCAATTTTTGGAAAGAATTGTTTGCAGGCTTGGACACTAATTTGAATTTCAGCACAAGTTACCATTCATAAATTGATGGGAAAATAATCAAATTATCGAAGATGTGTTGTGAATATCTGTAAGGACAAAACCAACTAAGTGGGAAGAGTATATACATTTAGTCAAATTCACATACAATAATGGGTATCAAGCATCATCTAAGATAAGTCACTTCAAAGTATTATATGGAAGGAAATGGACAACCCTGATCAGTTGGGATAATTCGGTTGACAGGATTATGGTTGGAGCAGAAATGCTCCAAGAAATGGAAAGGATGGTCAAAAGGGTACAACAGAACTTGAAAGAGGAAAAAGATCGACATAAACATTATGCAGATCTAAAAAGGAGACATCAAGAATTTAAAATTGGAGAACATGTATATCTCAAAGTCAAATGAGGAGAAGATCCCTAAAACTAGGTGCCAATATTTTGTGGTCATTTTGATATCTTAACTCGAATTGGACCAATGGCGTATCAACTAGCACTCCCTGCAAATTTAAAAGTTCATAATGTTTTTCATGTTTCTCTTAAAAAGATATATTCATGATCATACTCACATCATTGATTGGAACATGGTGCAGGTGGAACCAAAAGGTGAGTTCCAAGAGGAACCTCTATGCATTATGGATGGGAAAGAAATAGTACTTCGGAACATAGCCATCGGCCAAGTAAAAGTCCAATGGAAGCACTTTAGTCCTAAGGAAGCTACTTGGGAATTGGGAGAAGAAATGCATAAATCTTATCCAATTATGTTCCAAGAGACAATTTGAACACTGAGGACAGAGTTATACATAAGAGGGAGAGGATGTGATATCCTTGAATTATTCAAAAAAATAAATTTATTTTATAGTTGTTATTCTAAAATTAAATTTCCATTTTTTGAAATTCGAATTTTATATTTTTGAAGTATGTAATTATTATTTTATGACTATTGGACAAAAGTTTGGCTTGCCAACAGTCCTTTTTTTATGGACACATGTATGAGACAAACATTTTTAATAAATTTAATGTTGAAGAACATATGGAACAACCAGGTTAAAAATAGTTGACTATGACTCCATGAGTGGGGAACAGGGTTGAGTTAACTCAGAGCTGACTTTTACAAGTGTCATAATTTGAGTTATGTTACTAGCAGCCCCTAGAAAGAAAGGAATTGTAAAGCTGTGAATTTCCCAAGGAGGGAAAAGAATGGGAAGTCCTAGGCATGAGATATATATAACATATGTGGGAGGCGAGACATTGCTTAGTATGTTGGGGAAAATAATTTTTTTGTGGTTATGAGCACATCTGGAGTGAGGCAAACAATTTTTTGAATTGGTCAGTCAGATAGTGGCTAAAGACTGATGGTCAGTTTTCCCTTATGGAGTCATGGTCAGGCTAGGGGGTGATCAGGACAAGTAAATGTGGTTGTTCTGAATCGACAATTAGGTGGAACGTGGTGCATCATTGTTCAGATATGTATCTTAATTGTTTTACTTTCATTTTTTTGAAGTGTTGTAATGGTTGATGTTATATATGTAGGTAATGATCTATATAGGTGTGCCTCATGGCCATAATAGATATGTTAAATTGCCTATTGTTTAATTACATGTCAATGTTGTTGGCAAGATTTGACCTGCATTAGTGTTAGAATGGATGATATTATATATGTAAGTAATGATCTATACAGATGTGCCTCTTGGCCATAATATATTTGTTAAATTACCTATTATTTAAATACATGTTAATGTTTTGGTGGTATCTGACTTGTAATAGTTATATCATCTATATGTAGGCTACATAATGGATCTACATAGACAAATGTGTAGGTAATAAAACTAAATAATTATTGTATGGAGATTTTTGTACCTAAAAAACTAACTACTACAGGAGAGAAACAAGTGAACCAAAGCAATTATATCATATCAGAACATTAGTAATTAAACTTCTTAGTTTTATTTTTGCCTATATTTTATCTCTCAACCAGAGGAGCGAAGAAAACTCTATGATCATATTTGAGTATAAAGACAGATGAATACAAATTCCTTTATATATATTTACACATACATTAAAGAAATGGCCATCTGATACAATGGATCTCAGACATTAGCATGCAAACTTTATTTATGAAATTGATAGGTCGATGGGCCTTGTAGTTTCCTCTAAGTAAAATATTAATACAACGAGGTTTTGTACACCCAATAAGCTCTGCTATTTAAAATCAAAATAGAATTTAAATAATCTACATCAATCATCTATAACAAAGTAGGAAGCGCAAGTCTTGGGAAGGGAATCTCAGTAAGAGATCATTCTGCGATGGAACCCGAGTAACTTTCAAAACAATATGTTTTCCCTTTGCAGAATCGTAGTGCACGAACTTAACCGGCAAAAGGGAAAAGCGTATATAATTAATAATCCCCTCAAATTAATTGAAGAACAAGATAAATAGAATGAGAAAATGTAACATCTCTCTCTTGCTTGCACATATTATTGACTTATTCTTTGAGGACACTTGTGAGCAAGTGATCTGGTTTGAATATATGGTTGTAAGTTCTTCTTATGGGTTCTTATGATGATGTTGATGGATTAGCATTTATGTTTATTTGACATCTATGTATAGACAGATGTTATTGACGGGTTTCTCCTGAGTGTGCAGAATACTGACAGATTGGTTTGAGTAATTCATTTATGCATATGTGACATATGATCAGGTATATTATGATGTTTTTTATGGATCATTGAGAGTCTTTCGTTGATGTATGCATGTTGATGATTTCTTCCTAATTAGACTCACATAAGGAGTAAAGGGGTCATGCACAACAACCAGATATTGAGGGAGAGGTGTGGCAACATCCATATCACAGCCTACTAGCACTTGTGTCGTGTCTTGAATTGTAGGTTAACAATTACCTAGTTTGAGAGATCCACGATGTAAAGAGGGCAGACTGAGACAGTCGCTCACAAAGATTATAAAGGGCACGAAATAAGGCAGGGTCCTTATTCCTTAGAGGCCCTTAGTCTCTCACAAGGTTTCCTGAATGGAGTATCGACTCCAAGGGTTGGACAACTACCAAAACCAGTCAAAGGCTAGTGGCACCATTGGAGCATGCAGTGTGTCTTGAAGGGCATGTCGTGTAATTAAAATTTGAATCAAAGGTGAGTGGAACCCTTAGAGCATGGAGTGCTTCTTAAAGGGCATGTCACAGTATAAACAAAATGATTCAATGAATCTAGGTGGCCTAGAACACTTGAGTTAATGTTAAACCTTAAAACCTTGAGCACCTACCAAATTAATTAATTGATCAATTAATTAATTAACTAAAGAATGAACATATTAAAGATAATCCCTAAAGGTATAGGCATTTGCAAATAAAGATTTAACTAATCCTAATTCTAAGTGAGTGAGAAGAATAAAAACAAATTGATGGGGGGATAAATTAAATCAAATTAAGAATCAATGAAAATAAAAATAAACCCTAAGGAGTGATTAATACACTTGTGCAGTAAATACTAAATTAGAATTTAATTGAGAATGGAATAAAGCATAAATATTTGTAATCATAGAAGGGTATCTAGTCTAGTCTAACTAAAGAACTTTCATAAATTAAACACAACTCAGTTTTAGAAATGCGTCAGTCATTAAAAGGGACATATAGGGAAAAACGGGACAACTAGGAGTGATTTTAGGAGCACTTTAAGGATGGGTAAGGGAAATTGACATTTATTTTAATTAAATTGTGGATTTATTAGTGAAACTATGGAAACAAGTGACAAGTGTATGGGGGAAATAATTCCTAATTAAATTATTAAAAAAATGAATTAAATGTGCAAATGGAAAGTTGTCACTAAGAAAAATTCTATAAAAGAAATGGTTGAGAGGAGGAATGGATGATTATGGGTAGGAGTAAGGTTATGTTGTAGAAATTTTGATTGGTTTTACTTGTGAGAGTTGGGATAGCCACCTCGATAAAGAGAGTGGTATCTCTACCTTGAGAGGTGAGCTCAAAGCTAGAGTATCCTGGTTGTGGTTGTGTGTGGCCCCTTTGTGGCTCGGGGGGCTAAGGGGGAAGAAGAATACCCCTAGCATTGGTTGGTAGGTATTGGTGAAGTCTAAATAGTTAGAAAGCATATGAAGGAAGGGAACGTTAGGTGCCAAGGATCGTCATCAATCCCATCTCGTCGGTTACAGTATTTTCAGTGAGTTTGCATTGTATTAAGTTTTAATGGATGTAGGGTTCAAATAATTCTTATTTGTTTTGTTGGGTTTTTAACTCCCATTGGATAGGGATTGTTTATATTTTTATTCCCCATGTTTTTCAATAAGGTTTTTTGGTTTCAGAACCCTTGACACTAGCATTATATGCAACCCTTCAACTAACAAAATTACTTGGGAAAACATAGGGAATAGGTTCTTCGATGAATATTTATTTATTGTTTCTATTACTTGTTTTGTGATTTCCTATAGGCATTTTGGTTAGTAAAACAAAATGTATCTTGCTACCTGCAAGTTAATCTTTGCATTTTCATTATTTTTTCCCAGTGCATTGGTTTCTTAACCTATGCGTTTTTGTTGGGATTTGTGAGCTCTGCACTTTCTTTCCTTTTCCAGCGAAATGCATCTCATTACCTCTGCGTATTCTTTTGTGTAAATTGTGCCCAGCTTGTGGGGGAAAAATAGCAAGCATTTCACCTTCATTATCTTTGTGATTTTTGGAGTAAACCATGCCCAGCTTGTGGGGTAAAACTAGCAAGTGTTTCACCTTCATTATCTCTGTGATTTTTGGAATAAACCATGCGCAGCTTGTGGGGGAAAACTAGCAACAGTTTCACCTTCATTATCTCTACGATTTTTGGAGTAAACCGTGACCAGCTTCTGGGGGAAAACTAGAAAGTGTTTCACCTTCAGTATCTCTGTGATTTTTGGAGTAAATTGTGCCCATCTTGTGGGGGGAAACTAGCAAGTGTCACCTTCATTATCTCGGGGATTTTTGAAGTAAATTGTGCCTAGCTTGTGGGGGAAAACTAGCAAGTGTTTCACCTTCATTATCTATGCAATTTTTGGAGTAAACCATGCCCAGCTTGTGGGGGGAAACTAGCAAGTTTTTCACCTTCATTATCTCTGCAATTTTTGGAGCAAATTGTGCCCAACTTGTGGGGGAAAACTAGCAAGCGTTTCACCTTCATTATCTCTACAATTTTGGGAGTAAATTGTGCCCATATTGTGGGGGAAATATACCAAGTGTTTCACCTTCATTATCTCTACGATTTTTGGAGTAAATCGTGCCCAACTTGTGGGGAAAACTATCAAGCATTTCACCTTCATTATCTCTGTAATTTTTTGAGTAAAGTGTGCCCAACTTGTGGGGGAAACTAGCAAGAGTTTCACCTTCATTATCTCTCCGATTTTTGGTGTAAACCATGCCCATCTTGTGGGGGGGAACTAAAAAGCGATTTTTTTACCTTCATTACACAGTGAATTTCCATTCATCTTCTCAACAATTTTTACCTTCATTACAGAGAAAATTTCACTCCATTTTCTTGGCGATTTTCACTTGTATTACACAACGAATTCCCCTTTTTCTTACTCAATTATTTCTGCAATTAAGGCACCATGTGTGTGTATGGGAACCCTCCTTTGTTTAGCTAGAAAACTCATCTTATTTATGCCATCTATTTAGCTTTTGTTAATGGGCGTAATTGATATCAGATATGTGTAGTTTTTACATGTTTTTGTTTTATTAAATTTTTATTAAATGTTTTATTAATTAATTTATATCTGATATATAGCCCAATACTTTAATATGTCTCACCTGTCATTTAAAAAGGCATAGGTCCTCATAAATAAATTCAAGGAACCAAATTATAGATTTCCCTTGGCGCTTGATATAATGTTGAAGCATGATAAAATAAGTAAATACATCTACTTGCATGCCTCGATTAATGTCGAGGTGTGACCACTTAAGAATTAGACCATCGTGTGCCATGAATAATGTTGATGTATGGCGATATGTGTTAATAATTTATTCTTGCATCCACTAAATTAATGAGTGATTTATTGAGTAGATAGACTTTGTTGTGCGCGATGAAAATATAATGTAATGAATGATTGTTGTATATATTAGACTTATTGCGCGCACTGAAAATATAATGTAATGTATGATTGTTTAGATATTAGACTTTTTGTGCAAATGGAATTTAATGTAATAAATGATGGTTTAGGTATTAGACTTCTTGTGCACACTAAAAATTTGATGTAATGAAGTATTGTTTAGATATTAGTCTTCTTACATGAACGAAATTTAATGCGACGGATGATTGTATTTATGCTAATGGTTAAGTGGTTAGATTGTGTGGCTCTACAAACTAATGTTGATGCATAATTGTGTACGCTTTTGATTACTCGCACACATTGCAATAATGGTGATGCATGATTAGTTTAGTAACAAAATTTACTTCCGTGCTTTAATTTAAGTGGGTGTGTGATTGCTTCATAATTATTCTCTTGCACCTTTGAATTTAATGTTAATCACTCTTGCATCATGAACAAGTTTCTATTTAATCTTGGGTCTTGAATTTATGTTGATATGTGATTGATTTAGTAATTGTTTTTCTCTTGCGCCATTAATTAAGTTGACTTGTGATTGTTCTAGAGTTTTTTTACTCTCGCACACAGCGAATATTTAATGGTGATGAATGGTCGTTAAAAATTGATATTACGTGCACCATAATTTAAATGTTGATGTATGATTGACAAAGATGATGATTACCCTTGCACCGTGTTTAATTGATGACTAGGATTGAATGATTGATCTAGTTGATGTGGAATTGATTGTTAGTGGGATGTAGACACCTCCTTGTTCCTCAGAACAATCGCCAGCCTTGAAACCTTAAATGGTCAAAATCAACTCGATCTTGGGCTTGAGCGTTGCTTATACTGGAGGTCCTAACCTTGTAGGGTAGGTTGGGCGGGTAGTATATTTATGTCATTCTTATGTTATATTTATGATCCTTATGTTATCGTTATATTATTTCATGTTATCCTTATGTTATCTAATGATTATCTTTATGTGATGAGTTGAGCGATTAAAATTATTGATGATTCGAGTTGATTGTGATGAGTTAATCTTGCATCGTCATTCATGATGCTTTCGATTTTGTGTCGTTATTAAATTATTATGATGTGTTGACTATATGGTGTTATTAAAATATTTTGATGCATTGGTTGCGACATTATTTGATTATGACGATGAGACACTTGTAATTCCTTTAATTATGATGTCGTTGATTATGTGATATTGAATTATTTGTTGACATAAATTCTTAATGCTTTAAATCAATAAATAAATTACCTTGTGCTTCTCTTTTTCTTAGGCATAACGGAGGGGTTGTTACAGAAAAGGGTGTGTACTTATCTCGCGTCTGGTTGAATTCTCATCATCCTTGTATCCTTGTGAAGTAGGAAGTGTGTGACTCGAGAGGAGGAGTGGGATCACAGTAGCCTAATGGGTTCCCTCACAAGAAAAGGGACCCATCATCAAAATGCATATCCATAAACATAATTCATTCATGATTTTTAACCAGATACCATACCAAAGAACAATTATTTTTATCAACTCGTCACGGGTTTTCATGAGTTCTTTAAAATACAGAGGTTATCACGAAATTAACCATTACAACTTTTAAAATAAATGTACACCACATCATATCATAGGATTATTTACCAATACTAGTAGAGAGTTAAAAATTACAGAGAATTATTTACCAGTGCTAGTACCAAGTGAAAAATTACAGAGAGTAATTACGTTGAGTAGTCAAAGATAAGTATTTACCAATGCTAGTATAGAGATGAAATATTTACATAGGATAATCACAAAGAATAGTTTCAGAGAAGAATCTAGTATAGAGACTAAATTACCGAAATTAATCAGGAATAATTTGTTGACGATTAAAATCACAACGATGAATTCCACCTGCAAAGGATTGTTAAGCGCTATTATTTAATTATGATAATAATATAATACTAGTAGGTGGGACTCCCTTGTAGACTAGAGGCGCAAAGATAGGCATATTACACTTATATGGTGTTGTTGTTATGATGTTGCCTACACAGTCCGATACCTTTGATGATGTAGTCTTGGTCTCATTGGATATGATAAATGGGTGGTTGATGCATGGTTGTTAAATGCTTGTGATACAGGGAATTTCTATGGTTGTGATAATCATATTGTTTACAGTTGTTATGATATGTTGTATTATGTTATAACGTTGGTTACTAATCCATATATGATTTATGAAAAGGATAAAAAAATTGGGAATTTGATCAAAACAAAGAGGAAAAGGAACTATGTATTAGTCCTAAGGCCATGGTAAAAGACTACATATAAACTTTAAATTAATGTATAAATGGATACAAGTCTTGGACCTAGTTGCTATACTATGTGATTTGTTAAAAAGTATATATGGAGGCACATATGGTAATGTTAATATGTGATTATAATTGAAATTATGGTAAGAGGATAACGTATAGACATGATATATCTCGGGTGGTGCACTATGCAATTGATATGGTTTCAAATTTATACAAAGGAGATGGCATTGAATTTTGGGATTGAATATGGTTTGATGTTAATGGTGGATGTTATGTTAGTGGGTTGGATCATACATGGAATTGAATAAGGCCAGGTAAGGAAGTGATGTGCATTTACTGTACATCACTCCAAACCTCCCTTGAGACCGTCACCCTAGCATAGTTGCATTCTTTCTCTGTTGGTTGTGGAAGCTCCATGTTTTCAGGATTGAAAGGGGAAAACTTGACCAGTTTGTCATTGAAGCGATTTTCTCACAAGTATGGCTCTTAGTTTTCCATCCATGATGGAATATCTATATTATGAATCAAATGGTTGCTCAGCAATGCATGGGATCTATATTTTCTTGAGTTTTTGACTGAGTGTAAATATTTTGTTATGGGTTCTCTGTGATTACTGTGAAATGTTGGTATTTGTAAGCGAAGTATGGGTGTTATTGATTATAAATTTTGTGCGTTGGTTATTTACTCAGTCAGCTTAGGTTTTTATGATGGTTCTCTGTGAAATAGAGATACCAGTGGTGCAACGAGCTTTGTGTTTTATGGTTGAAGGGTTTTAACCAGAAGTTTGTGTATTAGTGGCTTTCAACTCTTTTTCCGTCTCAGTCGGTGTTGTGATATTTATCCAAGTTGCGAAGCAACTGTCAACAATGGTGTGTTTCTTTTGTATAAATCCTAGAGCTATTGTTTGATGACTTGTTCTTGACTTTCATTTCATTGAAATATTTCCACAGTCAAGTCTTGGTTGGCCCAGAATGTTTAATAGAGGCCTGTGTATATATTGAGTTGATACGAGTTATGTCCTGACATTCTTTTCACAAAGAATTTTCACACCCTCCCTCTCATCTCTGTTAATGACGATTGTTATGTTGTGTGGCTTCACTGTCAATTGTTTTCAAAAGTTATCGACCTCTGGGGTGTTGGAAAGAGACATTATCTCTTTGTGTTTCAAGTACCCTTCATTGTTTAAATTAACCCTTGTTCCTCTTTGCAAAAACGTAGAGGAATTTGTGTGTTCCTAGGTTGTTTAGATCGAATTGATTTATTCTCCACTTGGGTATTCTCTTATGGTTCTATCGGATCTTGGAGTTATAAGATGAAGGACTGTGTTTTTTTTTAAAAGAGCATGGCTCTCTTCTTTTCATTTTTCAATATTATATTTGAGGCATATGCTTGTTACTCGATGGTAAATGAATATGAGGATATAAAATACCATGAGCTCTCTGTGTTTTTTAAAGACGGTCAGGATTCCATTGTCTCTCTATATTTAATTTATAAAGAGCTTGACTTGGAGTCTAATTTGATTCTACCTTCCTCGGGCAACTCCTAGGGTTTGTCAATATTTTGGTTTTAATGATTGCAGAATTTTTAAGGGCACGATCTCTTTCACTTCAAGAACCATCTCTCGGTCGAATCTTTATGTTCCTCTATGTGATGAATTTGTTTGAAAAGAAAGAGAAGTATGGTTACCTACAGTCGAGAGCTATCCTTCTAATCGATTATGGTCCCTCTTACTGTGTTTAATCCCAGCATGATCGTGATTACATTTAAAGATAAGAAGACACCTATGTGAATGATTGTTTCACCAAGCACGATCATGGTTCTATCAAAGTTTAACAAAGATTCATGTGTGTCAATTTAGTTATGTTCTCTTCATACATCTGATGGGAATCACCGTGCAGACTATGATTGTTTTAAAAAGAAGTCTATACATATTAATCCACACAAATATCAAGCTCGGGAATATGTTTTTGGGGTTGATTGTTGTTGTCGAATCAAGATTGTGTCAATGATATGATTGAATACCTATGTATATAATTGGTTCATCGAGAACTCTCTTAAGTCTGTCCATTGTTTAAAAAAAGGAACCTCTGTGTGCTTAAATCAGGCCCGATTTTTGTTAAAGGATAGTGATTGTTGATTGCTATCATGGGTCTATTATTCATTACCAAGGATGAATGTTGGGCATAGATAACAAGGATTGTTGTGCATGTTTTGTTTATTTTAAAATAAGAGATCAACATTCGAGCATGCATTACTGTTATATTGGAAATGTTTGCATAAGTCATAATACACAGACTGTTATAAATTAAATATTTCTGAGAAAATAATTTGTTTTATTGATACAATAAGCAGTTTGTATGCAATTGAGGAACAGTGAATGTTCTGGTCTTGGAAGTGGATTCTTTTTGGATTAAATTTGAAACAAAGTTATCATAGTTGATTGATTTAATTTATTTTATGAACAATATCCATCTAATTCCCTCTCATTTTCTCACTTTTTCGCTCATTATAAATCCCCTCACTATCCTAAATTCATTTTTCATGCCCTATTCACTAAAATTAAATTAAAAAATTGTA